>QLSS01000938.1:0-21984 GCA_024372645.1 Trichomalopsis sarcophagae | reverse complement strand
ATAAAAGTGGAATGGGATTATTTATGAAACCTCATATCGGTCGTGGTTATCGAGTCAGTAGAAAAAAAAACTTCGATTTAACTTTGCCAAATCGTGCACTGACTGACTACGATCTAAAAAAATATGCTCATATGATGATAATTTCAGATTTCCGTGGTGTTTTCATGAGAAATAATCTACCACCCGATGGTCCATGGCGTAATGAAATAGCTGTGGTAAACTTGGACGATTTTCAAAATAGAGGCACTCACTGGGTTTGCTATCGCAAACGTGGTCCTGAAGTACTTTATTTCGATAGTTTTGGTGATCTCAAACCTCCCAAGGATCTCATGATGTATTTTAACGTGAAGGAAGTGAAATACAATTACAAAAGATATCAAAATTTTGACTCATTTATATGTGGTCATCTTTGTCTCTACTTCTTAGCTGGGAGACTATAAAAGAGATCTTCGCCGACGAATAGATTCATTAGCATCCGATCAGTCATGGAAGATAGCTTCACTCTGAGTCTCTCAGGAAACTCATCTGTCTTAGAAGCGCAATATTTTCCTTCGATTGAACTACCACAGCATAAATTTTGTCTTGGGATTAGTTGAACTTTTAACATTCAACTCTATTCCTAATGTTGACCATTCAAATAATAAACTTCATTTGAGCAAAAATAATATTATTACTATCCCTACGGGCAGCTATGAAATTGATGCTATAAATCAATTTTTACAAGAAACTTTGAAATCCAAAGGAATTGAATTTTCTTTGAAAGCCAACAACAATACTCTCAGAAATGAAATTCTCTACAGTCATCAGATAGATCTCAAACCTCGCGATTCAATAGGCCGTCTCCTTGGCTTCGCACCTCGCATTCTCAAAGTGAACATTCAACACAGCTCTGATTTACCTGTGAAAATATTGAGAATCAATGCACTCAGAGTGGAGTGCAACATTACTGCAGGTGCTTACATAAATAATAAGAAAGTTCATACAATCCATGAGTCCTTTCCCAGAGTGCCTCCAGGATATAAAATCTTAGAAGTTCCGTCTCATGTGATATATCTACCACTCAGTGTCAAGTGCATAGATCATCTACAAATTCGAATTGTAGATCAGGACGGAAATTTGGTGAATTTTCGAGGAGAGGAAATTACTATTAGACTTCATATCAAATCTGTATAATGGGTATCGTTTACAATTCTGGAACATATAGAAGTCAGCCATCATGTCAACCAGTCATCAGTCGACCAAAGAAACTCAAACCGTTAACACAAAAGAGCATTCAGTTTCTGAAAAGCCTAGGACTAAAAGTTCGTGGAAAAAATTCACGTGTATAATTCTTTGCTGCTTCCAGAAAAATGGACGAAATTCTAAGCATTCAATCAGGTGTCGTCTTCGATGAGTCTATTGCTCATTACGAGGTACACGCCCATCAACCATACTCATCATTAAGCTTTGATAATAGTGATGAAATTCGTATTTCTATACAACATCAAGATCTATGCCTCTTACCATTGCGAAGTTCTATCCATGTATGTGGAAAATTGAAACTAAAAGATGGTTTAACAGTACCAACTAAAACTAAATTCGTGAACAATGGCATTTGTCATCTGTTTGATGAAATTCGTTATGAGATTAATGCTGTGGAGATAGATAAAAGTAAAAATGTCGGTCTGAGCAGTGTTATGAAAGGATGGACTTCATTTAACTCGAATCAGAATAACATGCTAGAAAACGCAGGCTGGCTTGGTGATGAAGAAGATACCAAAACGTTTGTCGATGAAAAGGAAAACTTTGACGTAGCGATTCCGCTGAGTATGATCTTGGGCTTTGCAGAAGACTATAAAAAAATTATAGTTAATATGAAGCATGAGCTCATTCTTACAAGATCGAGAAGCGACTTAAATGCAATAATCCAGAATGGAACTACATCATCTGGCTTAACTTCTTATGAAGATTGTGAAGTAAAAATAACAAAGATAGGATGGTTAATGCCATATGTTATTGCATCAGATAAACAAAAAATCCAGCTATTGAATTTCATTGGTAAGGATAAACCCATCTCTATGTGTTTTCGTTCTTGGGAGATATTTGAATATTCTCTTCTTCCAAGCACGAATAAACACGTCTGGACAGTGAAAACTTCAAATCAATTGGAGAAACCTCGTTTTGTAATTCTCGGACTACAAACAAAGAGAAAAGCTGCAAGAACTGCAAATGCCAGTAGATTTGATCATTGTGAGATAAGTAATGTGAAACTTTTCTTAAATTCACAATATTATCCATACAACAATATGAATCTCGACATATATAACAATCAGTATGCAATTCTCTATGATATGCATTGTAATTTTCAAAAATCATACTATGGAAGAGATCCGCAGCCATTGCTGACAAAGCCTATGTTCATCAAGAATAAACCACTCATAGTTATTGACTGTTCACGACAAAACGAATCTCTCAAGAGCGCTCCTGTCGATGTACGTCTGGAGTTTGAGGCTAAAAAAGATTTTCCTGCATACAACACTTCAGCCTACTGCCTAATCTTACACGATCGCATCGTTCAGTACAATCCTATCAGTGGAAATGTCAAGAAGCTCGTCTAGGCGGCACCGGAAAATGGAATATGAAGTAGACATGACTGGTTTCAAGCAAACCGGAGAAGATTATATTCTAAAGGAATTAGCAATCATACCTCTTGAGGAAAATAGTGCAGATCCTATTGTTCTAACATTCAAAAATCCCTTCTCATGGAAAAAACTCTCAGACAAAATCCAAAGGGAAAACAAATGGCTCAAACATAATTATCATGGCATCAGGTGGAAAACGGATGGACATGACTACTCTCAAATCGGAAACTTGCTTCGTGACGCTTTATATGATGAATCAAAAATTTTTGTAATGGGTTCATTAAAACAGAATTGGCTTCAACGATTCAAATTTCCTGTTCACAATATTGAACAGTATGGCTATCCGTCAAAACCATCTTTTAAGTGCGTCACAGTATGCACAAATCATAATCCAAGCTATAAGACGACCTGTGAATTGCACAACGTGAAACTCATAAAATTGTTCTATCAGCATAAACTGTAAAATAAAATAAAAAATAAAAAAAAATTTAAAAAAAGTAGAGAACGTTATAGGCATTCCACAACATAATAGAGAGAGAGGAAAATTATCCCCACTCTCTCATCGGGTACTAAAACACTCTGAGAGGAGAGAGGGTGTTTTAGTATCTTGGCGAGAGAGAGGGGATCCCTACTCTTCCATCGAGTACCAAAACACTCTGAGAGGAGAGGGGGTGTTTTGGTATGCCTATGTTTTGATATGCCTATAGCCTATCTACTTATATCTTAGGCAAACAATGTAAACTACGTTTCGAGGTGGGGTCACAATTTGGTCACACTGGCTCCGACATCCGCTTAAAAAGTCATTATCTTTACACTGGTGCACTATGAAGACCTGAAGCTTTGTACATGATAACTCAGTATATATTTTATAATGTCTGAATAGTTTGATACATTTTTAAACAGTGAAAGGTCTACTTTGCTTTAAAAATCCAATTTTGACGCATATATTTCAGATCAAAGTAGAATTTCTGATATTTGGAAATTTAAAAAAGTATACAAATATCATACAATACATACTGACAGGATATGTACAAAGTTTCAAGTGTGGAGAACGTATCGGTTTTGAGATATTGGATTATATATGCTAATCTCCATACTGGTGCTCTGCTACATATATTTAGAATTTATAATTATTAAATTCAGCGCCATCAAAGATAACTAATCAGATATGTGGACACATACAGGGCACATAGGTATTGGCAGAACGAAACATAAGCTGCTTGGAGAATGGATCTGACACAGTATTATATTACAATGCCATCCAAGACTATAATAATCTTTTTGACAAAAGTAAATGGACTATATTTTATCAAAGATTAAAATTAATCCTTTGATAATAATGAAAAAACATCTAAGAATGTAAATGAAATACAATTTTTCAGGAATAAAATAGCATGTTTTACACTGACAGGTCATTGATGTAATACATTAAGAAAAATCACCTGCATAATGATCTTATTGCCAACGTGCACTAAATTTTTTATTCACATTTATTGTGGTACCCTGTTAAAAATATTCACACCAAATTTTACATCAAATTTTATGTAATAATTTAGAACTTTCACGTGTACAATTTTACATAAATTAATTAAATTATAAAACTTTACGTAAAATTTTGAATAAAATTGTAGGGAAAGATCAGTATGTAAAATTTTATGTGAAATATTACGTAAAGTTTTACATTTTTATTCGTGCATGTGAAATTTTATATCTAATAGTTTTTATAGCACTGCGTGACATAAATTCGCACTTATGCAACGCTGTTCAGTGGCATAAGTGGCGCTTAATTACATTGTCTAGATGTAGTTTTCTTATGTCACAGTTTATTGATTCGTTATGAATGAGTATGAAAAAGATCCTCAATGTGTTTTTAAATAATAAAAATTAATAGAAAATGAGATAAATCGCTGTAAAAAACCAGGAAAAGTATGAAAAGCGACACTAATCCTAGTATACTATTCTTATTACTTTTAGGTTAGTTTCGAGGTTAGTTTCAAGTAGATCATGCAATATTAAAGGTAATGAAGTTGGCAACCTTGCGCACGTTGAAATTCTCCTCCGTGCGTTAGAAAATGAGATCGTACAAATTCGTTTTCGGTTGATATAACACCATAATATAACACCATAATATATCAAATATATGCCAAGATATTGTCTCTCACATCAGATTTCATACAACTAATACATCTAAGAATAGTAGTGTCAGTGAGTAGTCTTGATATTTTTACATGTATATGTAGGGTTAGGTTGCCACTCTTAGTATGCGCATTGTAAAACTTACAACAATTGATTATAGATATGGATGATTAAAGTTTTTTTTATTAAATATAAATTTTTAAAAATAAAAATACATCAATTATTCTTGTTATATAAACTTTTAGATTATATAGTGAGTTCAGCAGTATACGTTAAGCACTTCCTAAGCAGTTATTACGCAGCAAAACTGGGCAGTTAGCACTGCCCAGTCGCTATAGACTGTTGAGTAGTTTCACTGCTTTATTTTCTACCAGGGAATCTTTCAAAAAATTCTTCAGAGTTAGTTTTTATATAACAGTCTCCGTTTCAATTTTCACCTTGGAACCTTATAGGCACATATTTCTATCTGATTTGTGATATTGTTCATAAGGATTGTTATATATCATCCCTTAACTTCGGTGAGTTAGCTTTCTATTTTCTAGTCTACTTTTAGGTCCAGAAAGTTATAATTACTTTCCCATGTATACCTTGGTTTGTTAATAACAATTTTTATTTTTAAGATCTGAGAATCTCTTATAAAAGACTGTCTAAGTAATTATAACTTTCTGGACCTAAAAATAAATTAGAAAAAGATTAGAAAAAAATATTAAAATTATTTCATAGAATTGTTATTGATGATATCTATATGAAGTTTAAATAATTTATTGTTATTTATTGTTATTTATTATTAATTTATTTATTGTTATTAATATGTATATTTTATTTCGTTTAAATAAATATGTTTTATTTAATTTTTTAAATAGCTGAATTATTTTTATTTAAAACCTGCGCCTTTTATGTAGGCCGGCCGAGTTTTACCTGCTTTGCGCCCCCCCCCCATCCCCCCACCGGCGTGCAACATATCAGGCCAAATGACGTCAAAATAGTACATTACGATACTAGTTGCATAAGTCGTACTTTACGGCACGGCGTGTATGAGCGCCCGAGCGTAGCGAGTGACTTGCATAAATCCGCTGTCACGCCTATCCGTGGCATTATCAGTCCTTTTTTGCATCGTGAGGTTCGCATATTCACGGTGCAATAAAGGACTACTTATGCCACGGATAGACGTGATATAAATTCGGATTTATATGCTAGGCAGTGCTATAAAATACTTTTTTTTCCGTTCCATTGTATTGTTATTTAAAGTACCCAAAATACGTGAAAAATTGCAAAGCTATAATCATTCAACAACATAGAGTCAATTAAAGTATAATACATTCAATGAATACTATTAATTTAACTATTTTAAGTACCAAACAAATTTTCCGTAAAAATATTTTTATTTTGACGTTTAATTTCGCGGTCATGCACCGCACATTCGCGACTATACTACCAACATTTTTAATGAAGTGGGAGTACCAAACTGTGCTCACTATAGTGGTACACATGCTGTCTTATTGCTGCCGAAGGAATATTGAAGGCATCAAAAATTACTAAGTGCGGCCCGCGTGAAAATATTATATGAGATCTCATATATCTGAAATTCGTAATGAGATCTCATATAGATCTCATTAAAATCTCATCGACATCTTTTTACGAATTTAAATTTTTTCACATGGGGTGTGTCTTATTGTAAACGCACCCAATCCTCGAGAGCAGCCGCCGCGCGGCATTAGATTTGTCGTTCAGCGGCAGAACCACCGGAGTCAATCTTTACATTTTTGCAAAAACAAGACTTTATTGTTCATACCGATGTCCAAGATTGGAGCTAAAGAAATGAGTCGCGACAATTTAGCGGTTCAATCAACTATATCCAAAAGTGTCCCTATTGCAAAATCTCCGTGAGATCTTACATGAGATCTCACCTAAGATCTTATGCCAAAATCTCATCTGTTATTTTGGTTCGGTAGCTGCCGGATCCTCTTATTTATTAAAAAATGAATTTTTTAATATTGGTAGTCGCCTATAAGGAGAAGCCTTCCCCTAAAGAAGTTCAAAAAACTAGATTTCAAAGCATTTTAGACATTTTTTCAATTTAAAAAAATGAGATCTCAGGTGAGATTATAGATGAAATATTTTTAAAAATTGAAAAAAACATATTAAATGCTTCGAAACCTAGTTTTTTTTAACTCATCTGAGTAGAAGCACCTCCTTATAGGCGACTTCCAATATTAAAAACCTTATTTTTTATTAAATAAGAGGATCCAGCAGCTTCCGGACCAAAATTACAAATGAGATTTTGGTATGAGATCTCAGGCGAGATCTCATGTAAGATCTCACGGAGATATTGCAATAGGGGTATCAACTATGCTCATGGGTCTCTCAAATTTGTTTTGGTTTTTCTGGAATCACATGGCAAAACCTTCAGTGGGGCAGTTACTCTGCTAACAGTGGACTTATTAGGCGCATTTTTCAGGAGACTTCTTTCAATTAAATTATTCCGAAATAACACGAAACTCAAGGAATACGTCGTCATTTTAAAACCATGTACTAGTTTGGACTTAAAAATTGTGAATATTTCATGTATGCCAAAATCCAAAAAAATGCACTTTCGGGGTCTCTGAATCTTGATAATTATTTTGCAATCTTTGGCTTCAGAACATTTTCTGTCTTGTTTTATATTCTTAAAAATGAATAAAATTAACGTCGAACAACAGAAATAGATCGTAGCACAATTTTTTTTTTAAATACAAGTGGGCTTAGGCACTTTTGCCGCTAACGGATTTCGGGCGGAGGACTTAGGCGTTTAAAAGTATGGCTATTTTGGGAGTATTGTTGCACCTCGGTATGTTTCTTATTTAGACCGATTTCTTATATTAAAACAAGTGCTTTTCAGGCTAAAATGTCGAAACTCAATTTACGACAAAACTGGACTTAGGCGCGGGTTCTGCCTTTGAGACAAAGATACACTTACTATGCCCTTGCCACATAGTAGCGTTAAATTTGGTAGTGATTTTTTGTGATTTTAAATGTTCATGATGAGATGACTTTCTGTACGTATGGTAACTTTTTTTCGTTGGCAATGATAAAAATCAGTGATTACTTCGCAGCTGCTCGAGGCCGTGCGCAGTTGTACGCGACCGTACGCTTCTACATTAGGAGTATTGCTAGCATTCACTAAGATCACCACGTGAATGAGTCGTTCTCTGTCTGTCTGTCTGTCTCTCTCTCTCTCTCTCTCTCTCTCTCTCTCTCTCTCTCTCTCTCTCTCTCTCTATCTCATTCCATATAAGCGCCACATACCTATGTAACATATTACCATTACACTGTTACGTCCTGATTACTCTTAATCAAATAAGTCATAAGAACGTACTGATTAGTGTAGTGGCAAGGCTGTAAAAGGGTTCGTGCCCGACTAAACTCACTGTTGTTTGTGAAATAATAATAAAACTTACCTTCATGCTGAACTTGGGCTGGTAGATTGCGGCTGTAGACTCGTACTGGGTTGCTGGGATTTCTCGTGAATAAAAAACACTCTGTACGCTTGTAACACTAACTTAACTCGTGAATAAATAACACTCTGTACTCTTTTAAGATAAATCAAACGTTTATTCGACTTATTGTCAGTAGCAATGAAAATATGTATATAATTCTAACAGTTAAGTGTAGACCACACTAAGATTCAAATTTGATAGAATTAATGTAAATTATAATCGCACTTAAGGGGATGGCCGCTTTAATTACTAACTGTCACCAATTGTGGGTCGATATGCATTTGACCACGTGTTACAGCTGTATAGCGAACGCAATGTATAGTTTTTGAAGAGTTTGAATTTCGACGCTCGTATTTAATAATGAATAAAATAAACTCATGTAATGAGACGTACGACGTAACAACACCTTATTCGCAATATCACATCGCTCACTCAGTTCAAACACAAAGTCAAACAAAACTGATCAACAACTCTATTCACACTCTTCATCCTCATCTTTTACACGTCTTACACTCTGACCCTCAGACTTACAACATTTGTTCACTTCTATGTTTTTTAACCTCAAACATATATCTGTTACGTCCTGAGGCGGACCAAAGCAATACGAAGGCCTGACAGAGAAAGTCGTCGCACGGATATGCGCCTGGATGCCGAAACCTACCCTACTCTCTACAGTTTCGCTGCCATGTGCTACAGTAACTATATAGTACACAACTATATTTTATTTAGCTGCAAAATTCACGATGTTCTTAATTAATCAGCGCGCATCTCCCGTTTATGATTACTCATGAACTATGATTAGCATATAACTTAGATAAACTAAAAATAAGTCCAATGTGACGTCTCAGATATCTCGTCATTATTTTGTTATAAATATACATATTTTGTTAGTTATAAGCATTAGATAATTCCATATATAACAGTAGAGATAAGACAAACATACGTCGGTGTGATACTCACACAAGAATCTCCACGCATAGGTAATACATATTGGGTATTATGTTTTGATTTCGTGCGCAAGCGCTGGCAGAAAGATGAGTGGTACGATATTGTCTGTTTGTCGCGAAATTCACATAAGCAGTTAGCAAGATCAGTCTACGACCGATGGGAGCCGGAGCCAGACACGTCACAGTGTCCCCGTACTTTTTTCGTGTCAAATCGTACACGTACCGTCGGACGTGTGAGTTCGCTAGTAATTATTTTCGAATTGAAAACATTTCACAGCACTCGATAAACAATGTCATTATAAATTATTTCCTCTTATTTCCTATATTTCAATACAAACATTAACTTATTTTTTCTATATTGCTCTATGCTCACGTATGCTTTGAATATACTATATTGATTATAATTAATAGTGTGTCTAAATCTAACCCAAGTGGACGAATCTACATCCAGCAGGATCATCGACGTACACGTTACACGGTGCTGTGCAATACGTCTGCGTTAAGGAAAACTAAGGGTAAAAATAATAATTTATACTGGTTACTTAAGACCCCCGGATTACGCATTAGCCGAAACGGGGAACAGTTGACAACTGTTTAAGTCATGAGTTGCACTTTGTTGATCTGCATCGATTAATGGGGAGAGGGTTACCTCACCCACCTCAGAAAACATATACGTTTTCTTCACTTCGGTGGTTCTCACTGAGAACTGAGGTTTCTGCATGATCACACATAGCGTCTCATTCATAAGTACGTGTATTTGACATATCATATAAACACAATTTTAATTGATAGTTAATTGTAGACGTCCGTTCATAGAAAATTAATAAATTCATTTTATTTTATTAAATCAATGTTTTCACGATTCACGAATCACATTTTATATAGACTCGTAGGTGCGTTAATATATACGCAGTTATTACTAAACATAAAATTAAATCAAGGATGTGACAATAAATATGTGTATCAAGGACTTGTACGTATTTGAAATAATGTAATTCAATACACATTAGTTAATTAAGGAAAATGAATAGGATGTAGATTTCTTAATTATGAGTTACAATAGTATCTAAACAAACATATATATTGCGATTTATAGTGGCAGCGATAGAAATTTGATGTTATTTTCATGAATAAATACTAATGTTCTTTGATATACTTGACAACGATAGACTTGTCATTCATACCCTTATCCGACAAAACACACAACTCTGTCTCTTTTAATTTACTGTGTAAAACATTTTACTAATATTTAAAATTCACGATTAATGAACGTTCAAAAGAATTGAAATTTATTATTCAATTCTTTGACCGTGTTTATTATAAATGAAACTCCCACAATCCATCTAAAATCATAAATAAACAAAACACTAAACACGTTGCAGTCCTGTCTATCCACACTAGAATAGGCAGAAACGTAATGCTATGGGTAGTGGCAAAGGCTATAATACTATTAGTCGCGCTTAACACTCTCACTGTTAGTAACTAAGTAAGGAAACTTACCTTTTGGGTGCGATGATGCTTTGTTGCAAGCAAGGAGATTCAGCCTCGTATTGGGTAAATAGGATATTGTTTGTAAAGAACGTTTAAACAAATTCTATTTCACTGCAACTTTATTATTTATTTAACTAACTATATAAAATTCTATTACAATATTATTCACGTAAACGGCAATGAAACTACGGATATTTATAAGAAAAATTACTTTCACGAGTATATCGCCAATTGTCGAACCGGTACGTGTACGGAGTCCGCGATCTCGTACGAACTGCTTAATTGAGTTCATGCAAGGCCTTTTAAAATCTCGTTCGTGACGTAATATTTGCAATATTTACAAACTTAAAATTACGGAAAATGTATACATAAAAAATGGTGGTCGCTTACGACGTCACGAAGTGCTGATGTCCTGATTCGACAGTGGCCTGCATTCGGCTGTGTGTCGAAACTTTTCAGCGTACGCAATGCATTCTTTTTTTTTTTTTTTTTTGAAAGTTTGGATTTCAATGTATTTTAATTTTATTTTAGTTTTTTGCAATAAATCACACGACGTGACGTATCAAAGAAATGTACACCATGATGTACAGGAATATAAACATCTAAATCTAAAAATCTAAATTTAAATCTAAAACTCTCCCTCTCTCTCTCTCTGCATACGTGCAAAATTCACACGCACCTTTTGACAATTAGACGAGTTAGCCGCGCACCACAGACCTCCCGATTAACTTGTGCCACCAGAATGTATGCAAATTGAAAAAAAACGTCTTTTGTTTTGTATCTTTACTGCGTACTAAAAAATTGTACTTATTTTTTTTTAAATAGCATTTCGAACTTGAAAGTTCATTGTCTCATCTACGCAAGCCTTCCACGTATCCCTATTTTATGTTAATCCCATCCATTTTGCGCCGTCCCGCCCGATTTCAGTTAAGTCAGTTTTTACGTTGTTCTTCCTCCTGCGTCTAGGTCTACCTAGAGGTCGCGATTCATTTGGCTTTCCTTTCATTATACGCGCTGCCATGCGATTTTCTCCCATTCTTGCAACGTGCCCTGCCCATCTTAGTCTCCGCGATTTAATTATTCTGCTTATATTCGGTGTAGCTTGTCATTGTGCAGTTTCCTCCACTCCCCGGTTTCCTCATCTTTCTTTGACCCGTATATTTTTCGCAGAACCTTATTTTCGAACACCCTAAAACGGCTTTCCTCTGCTTTAGTGAGCGCCCAAGTTTCGCATTATTATATATATCAGCATTATTATAGTCCTATCCTTATTTTTACATTTTTAGATAGCAGTTTTGATTTTAGTAGTTTATTTGCGGCATAGAAGCAGGCATTACCCGAATGTAGTCTCTTAATAATCTCGGTTTTAATTTTGTTTTGATCATTTATAGCTGTGCCTAAATATCTGAATTCACCAAACTTTTGGAAAGTACAATTTCCTGCTCTAAGATCACCCTCTCCTTCGCAAATGCCCTGTTTATCCATAAAAAAAATGCAGAAAAAAAATTTGTGACTGTTTATTTTAAATATATTAAATATAACAGCAATGCGTAAGATCAAAATGTTGAAGATAAAGTCAGAACTATCACAGACGCACACGTCTGCAACGCGAGCTGCGAGACGAGTCAGCGATAAAAGTCCGTGGAGCCGTACTACGATGCATAGCATGCGCTTGCATCGTAGACGTTAGCTCAGTCGTCAGAGCTCCCGCTTGTTAATCTTGGGGTCCGCGGTTCAAGCCCGCGTCTACTCTTTTTCGATTTCCGACTCGTCTCCTCACCGTCCGTTACAGAACATTGGCTCATTTGATTAGGCATGAAATACTAATGCAGTCTTGTGTGAAGTTTTAATATCGTCTCTTCCTCTTTACATGAGCTCACAAAACCTTCGTGTTAAGTCTTTATTCGGGGAAGTAGGCATTTTAAATACATTTGCTGTAATTAAACTCGATTATATGACGAAATTAAAAAATAAAACACAATTTCAGGCATGCCAGAATCTCGACAATTATTAATCTACGGCTTCCGGACTTTGGCTATCTTGTTTTAAATGCAAAAAAATGAAGAAAAACGAGGATGAACAATGGACATTGACTGCTAACATCATCTTACCCTAGCTGTAAATGACCCTTTTCTACCCTAGTTGTACAATATACTATTTATTAAGGGAGTAACCCTCGATACTGAACTAATGATCAAAATGAAGGTTTTTATGTATTTTATTTATTTACGAAGGAGAGTTCGTTTAAGAAGCCGTACAAATTACGGCACACTAAATAAAAATCATTTTGTTCTAATTATCAATATCAAGATTCATTAAGAAGCTGATTTAACTCACTTTTTGAGGTTAAATGTACCATTTTCATGTTCAACTAATTTTTTGCATTCCTTAGAAGTACTCAATGATACTCTTTACAAGCAATAATTATTCCTTAGACATTTATCTTGTTGTTTACAAACTTGTATTACAAACTGCTTTTTAGGTGCTGTAAAATCCATAAATTTGTGCGACTTCCATAAAACCCTGTGTATAAGTGCCTGAAGGAAAATAATAATATCTTGCTTTAAAGGTGCCCTCCAGTTTCAAAAATTTAACTGACTCTTTTTGAGGACAATCTTTAATAGCCCTCCAAATTTTATTAGAATCTGCTTTTCAAATAAAAACCGAGGGTACTCCCTTAAGTGCAGGAAATTGATTTCGTGTATTCAGTTAGGAAAACTACTATACAAAATTTCATGCATAAAATACAACTTTAATGCTTGATAAGCATGTGTAAAGCATCTCTTTCTAGTACATGCTAAGTTAATACTTAACGTAAAGTAAACATTTTTCAAATTTCAAATCAATTTTTGTCGAACTACTATTACTCGAGGCTTGGAACATCGTTGGATCTTGATGAATGTACTATTCAGGAGGATACGTTAAAGAAAGAATGCAAGGGCGTCTTCGCTTTGTATTCCAAAGATGTTAGTGACAAAGAAAAAAAAAAGAATTGCGAAAGTTATGAACGTTGAGACAGATGTGGCGATCGACAAAACGACGGATCCTGCGGATATTGCGAAGGCTCCTGACGGTATTGAATTTGTATTTAATAAAGTACGATCCTTAATATCAAAATCTGAAATACAATCAGGTATTCATACATCAATGTTGTATATCAGATTAATGGGCAGTCATACAGCCTTGCATATCGAGGATCAGAATTTGTGCAGTCTGAACATTTTACTGGAGGGTAGTCCAAAAATATGGATAGTGGTTGACAAACATTTAGCAGAGCAATTGCCAAACACTCATGTATGTCCACAAAGTTTAGAACATAAAGTTTACACAGTGAGCCCTCTGCTTCTGACCGAATGGGGAATCCCATATAAGATTGTTATACAAAACCCGGGTGATATGTTTTTCATACGCAGTGGAACATATCATTGCGTCGTGAATATGGGACAGAATACTGCTGAAGCAGTGAATATTGGAAGCTATTTATGGAATAGTAATTATGATACGCCTGTATGTTTGAAACGGTCACGACTCTTTTGTGGTCCTGTATAAGATATTTGACTGATTTATGTATTATAGAGTTGTGAGCATTTGCTGACCCGGGTCGTTGTTCCGACAGCAGGTCAAGCGAGAGAGAACAAATTGATTTAAAAGTAATGATTTAATTTTAGGTCAGGTCCGGGATACCAGGTAAAAGGAATATATGCTAAAATAATCGCATATTATTAATTTTTCTTCTGGTTAATAAACAAAATATATTTAACTGAATGAATTATAAAATATATTATTACGTAAATTGCAGTGCTACTTTTGGATTACAAGTAAACCTATACATTAGGTCTTTATTTATCTGTTTGATTATTGTTTAATACGCTTTATTATGCGGTATTAATATTATCTAATTGGATTACGCCTTTTTACATTTAATATGTAACTTATTTGCAATTCTAAGCGATACGCGTAAATTGCGATATCTTGTGTTTTACATTTAGATACGCCTAAATTGCGTTATCTGTTTGTATATCGAATATGCTGAATTTTGCATATTCTGTTAATTTTTATAAGATAAGCTTAGATTGCGTTATCTTATATTTTATTTTTTTACAGAGTATGTATCAATATTTCTACTCAATGCTTAAATGCTATTGAGTAGTGACTAGTCTGCGTAAATTGCAGTAGAGCTAGTGCTTGTACTAGGCCGCGCAGGGCCTTTTATATGCTACGGAGAGAGCGCGGATTAAGCCGCCGGAATTTTGCACACTTTTGCGAATTTCTCACTTATATTAAAATAAATATTAAAGTGCTGCCTATGCTTCGCTGAGGTACGCAACATCAAAGCTCATATGGCTGACGTGCATTCTGCAAATCGCCCCACGTGTCCTAAATGTGGGCTTAAAATAAAAAAATATAATTATCAGAGGCACTTCGAAAATTGCAAAGTTTCTTGTACCGAATGCGGCAAAGTATTTAAAAATAGTAGGTACCTAACGCAGCATGTAAATTCGGCGCACAAGAAGTCTTAGGAGTACTTAGTCTTAGTAGTTTATCTTAGTTTTCTCATTATCGCTTCTTTTAGCCGTAATAAGTAGTATTGTACAGATTTTTTTAAACGGCTTCAGATTGATTTCCTTGTTTCCTTCATTAGATAGAGAGAGAGAGAGAGAGAGAGAGAGAGAGAGAGAGAGAGAGAGAGAGAGAGAGAAGAGAGAGAGAGAGAGAGAGAGAAGAGAGAGAGAGAGAGAGAGAGAGAGAGAGAGAGAGAGACATATGTACAGAATTTTATTTACTTGTTTTGTACACAGTAATTTACTTTTAACTAGCATTAGTAGTAGTCCTTACAGCTATAGTAATATTAGTAGTTTTAGTTTAATTATTTTGTTTGTACAGGTCAAAAAACTGATCCTCATAATCAGAATCTGATGATTTAGATATGTTTATCGTCTTTAATAAAGTTATATTTACGAAAACTGAACAGTGGTAATAGATTTTATTTAATAATTTTCTAATATTTGTTATTGAGTTGTTGGAAGAATAAATATTTTACCCATGTAAGGAGTAAGAAGACATAAGCATCGTCTTATCACGCATTGCAGCACCTAACCACGACTGAACGACCTGAAGCAGCAGCTTGACAAACGGCTTATCTCCTTCTGCAGAAGTGCCGCTGCTGTCACGAGAGTTTTGCGGATTTTATTTAGGTGCCTGTTCTTTCGTTGATTTATTTATTTTTTTCAATTAAATTTTCAAGTATTTTTTTCAATAACTTTTTAATAAGTAAGCATATTATTATTATTATTTTCAAAATATTAGCGTTATATACTTTTATCCCTTATTTTACGCAGACAGACATCGTGCCTGCGCTTCAATATGGAGATCCAATCGCTTTGCGGAAAAAATATTGGTAATCATGACACGATACTCTTGAAAAATCATTCAAGCCGTTGAATTTTTGCAGGTTGTAATTGCTAGCGTAGAGATAAGCTCCACTACAACGAGAGATGGCAGTTTTACTTGCGCTTCCTTTTGTATGAATGTGAAAGCCACACCAGTAATAACTCAATGAAGGATTCTTCGTATTTTACCATAATTTATTGTAATAATCTTTACATAATGATATGTATTTATTATTGGAAATAATATTTGTTTTGCATAGAGGCCCGTAATTTTTATTTGATTTAGTACACATTTATTTCATTTTACATTCACTTCAAATTATCTTTTGTACTTTGAATACCTTTTGCGTTATGCTCCGTTACTTTAGTAAAGCTCGTAAAGATTGTAGGGTTTACTTTTCATGTTTTAATAAATTTCAATAGGAGCGTCTTATATACTGGGCTATATGACAGCTACAGCAATCGCCCGATATTCCTAAATTACCACTAACTTCTCTGGCAACAATCATATTCAATGATTTGACGGCATTGTTAGTAACTAATTGACAATAGTAGATAATAATCAGTATTATAATTGGTAGTAGATAATAATCTATTCATGACCAAATACTTTCTGAATTCTGCAGGATACCTTATTATTCTTTCAATTATACAATTATACATTTTTTCAATTATTTTGAACAATGCTTGATTAATGTCAACTACTTTATGCATATCAGTTGATTGTGCAGCCAAGTCAGTTGAACAAAATTTGAATTATAAATTTATGCAAAAAGCATCGTATCGAGGCGATGAAAACATAAAGATGCACGTCCCGAATGTCTGCGTTGCACAGCAAGTCTGCACGGATTGCATAAGTTCTACTGACGACATTTCAGTAGCAGAATGGTGTCCCTCGTGCGGTGTGCGCGAACATATATTTACCGAAGATCCCGTTGGTCAGCTGCTAGAGCTTGTAGTACGCGACAAAACGGACTTTGAAAATATAATATGCATCGCGCACAACGCACGAGGGTACGATGCACAATTCGTTTTACGGCGGCTTGTCGAACGTAAAATAAATTGCGCGCCAAGCATCATACTGAATGGTCAGAAAATACTGTGCATCCGGTATGGTCGCACAAAGTTCATCGATAGTCTCAGCTATTTTCAAATGAAGTTGGCCGCCTTGCCTGCTACATTCGGTTTAGGTGAGACTACGAAAAAAGGCTGTTTTCCACACCTTTTCAACACGTCGGATAACGCTGAATATCGTGGCGCCATACCAGATGCGCACTATTATTCGCCCGACACTATGTCGACGAGCGAGCGCGAGCAGTTCTTGCGGTGGCACAGTGAGATGCGTGCAGCGAACGCAGTGTTTGATTTCCGCAAGGAAATCGTCGACTACTGTCGCATGGATGTGTCGATTCTGCGTCGCGCGTGTGTGGCTTTCAGAAAAATTTTTCTCGAGGTCGGAGACACGGACCCGTTTGTAGTGGCTACTACAATCGCGTCCGCGTGCTCTCATCTCTATAGAAAAAAATTCTTAAAGCCAGAGAGTATCGGAATAGTCCCCAGGGGCGGGTATAGCCGCGCCGACAAGCACTCGCAAAAAGCCGTCGAGTGGCTGCTACAGTGCGAGCGAGAGATCGGTCGCGAAATCGTGCATGCAGGCAGAGCGCGCGAATATCGGCTTCGCGAGGGATTTTTGGTCGATGGATTCTTACCATCTGCCAATCCAGCCGAAAAACCCATTGTTTTTGAATTTCAGGGCTGCTATACGCATGGCTGCCCTGAGTGTTTCAAAAACAATCGCAACAAGTCGAATGCCTGGGGTCGTACTTTCGACGCGTTGCTCGAGAGTACACGCGCTAAAATCGCGCAGATCCAACAGCTCGGTTACGAGACGCGCGAAATTTGGGAATGCGAGTTTGACAGAGTCAAGCGTGAAAACCCCGAAATCGCCAAGTACGTGTCGGAGCATCCGCTCATCAGCAAAATAACGCTTAATCCTCGTGAAGCGTTCTTCGGCGGACGGACCGAAAATTTCGTCGCAGTTTACGATGCTAAGCCAGGCGAGCGTATTCTGTATACAGATATATGCTCGCTGTATCCTTACATTTGTAAACGAGGCAGATTTCCGCTCGGTCATCCGAAGGTTTACGTCGGCGAGGAGTCTGATGAGCTGACGGGTGGCAATCTCAACAATTTTTCGGCCATAGATGGGCTGGTAAAATGTAAGGTTTTACCGCCGAGAAAATTGTATCAGCCTCTTTTGCCGCTAAGAATGCACGGCAAACTTCTCTTCGCACTGTGTCGTACATGCTGCGAAGAGATGCGGCAGAGCGATTGTTGTCACCCGGATGCGAGCCAGCGCGAGTTCAGCGGAACCTGGGTGGCGGGTGAGCTGCGAAAAGCCATCGAACTCGGCTATACTATAACTGAAATATTTGTCATATGGCAGTATAGTATGACCGAGTTCGATCCGCTCACAGGAGAAGGTGGACTTTTCGCTGGCTACATCGACACTTTCTTGCGATTAAAGCAGGAAGCATCGGGATTTCCAGATTGGTGCGTCGACGCGGAATCGAGAGCGCGTTACATTCGCGAGTATCGCGAGAATGAGGGGATTTCGCTCGAGCTGGAAAAAGTCGCGAAAAACCCTGGCCTGCGCACTGTTGCGAAGCTCTGTCTGAACTCTTTCTGGGGCAAGTTCGGACAGCGCGATAATTTAAAACAGACGGTGATCGTGAAGGAGCGCGAAGAGCTCCTTAAACTTCTAACGGCCGAAGATAAGGAGGTCTTGAGTCTCCTACTGGTCAACGAGGAAGTGATGTACGCGAGCTGGCAGTACATCGACGATGCTGTGGAGTCTACTTCATATACGAACGTAGTCATAGCAGCCTACACGACAACTCTGGCCCGCTTGAAACTATATTCGTATTTGGAGAAGCTCGGCAAGCGAATGCTGTACTGCGACACTGATTCGTGCATATTTGTGTGCAAAGATCAAAACGCACAAGAATACAGGCCCCCGTTAGGCTCGTTGCTCGGCGATATGACCGACGAGCTCGACGAAGGCACGTTTATCACGAGCTTCCTCTCATTCGGTCCGAAATTTTATGGCTTCAGAACCGTGAATTCGAGAACTGGCGAGGTATCCGAAAAATGTAAAGTCAAGGGTATATCGCTAAATTTCTCGAATTATTTGAGAATAAATTATCCTGGCATTAAGAGTATGATTGAAAATTATTTTGAGTCTGATTCTATTAAAAGACTGCCAGACCACACTGTTGTCACGCGAGAAGAGGTCAAATCGTGTAGCATAGTTCTAAAAAAGCGTAGGTATGTTACTCCCGGGTTATCGCTCCCGTACGGTTACAAAAGTTAAGTATAGTATGTAAATAAAAAAAGTAAATTTAAAAATTTCGTTTTTGTACTAGTTTTTAAGTAATAAATATTGTTCTGCGTTATGTTTAATATATTTATAATAAAAAAACAAAGAAAAAAATCTTAAAATGTTTCTTGTAATTATAACATCCTTCTCTCTCTCTCTCTCTCTCTCTCTCTCTCTCTCTCTCTCTCTCTGCACTAGCAGAAGGGGGCGCTGTAGTCGGTACGGAGGAATTGAATACCCGTATCTCTGCTCTCGAGACCCAACTAGCTGATAACATCAGTGCGTCTAATAGACTGCTTGACGCTAACAAGCTGCTCCTGGACGAAAACGTAATTCTTAGGGACGAGTTGCAACAAACAAAGCAACTATTTGAAAGGCTCCATCGTGCTAGCCAGGACCTTGACACGGACTCGTTGCCGGTTTCGGACTGCGGTCCGTCACTTGCCTCGAGTCCTAGTAGTATTATTAAGCGTGATGCCACTGAGGTAGTAGGAAGCCACAAGTGCTCCTCTCCTCGGATGGCAAATACTGGCGGCGACGCAGGAGCGGGGGGAGGCGATGCTGAGGGGTGCGAGGTCATTATTCACGGCCTCATTCAGAACAACAACGTAAATGACAAAATTTCGAGCGCGGCTGCCTTTGCACTGCTCAGCACCGTCCTTCCCGCCCTACAAACGAGCGACGTCGCCAACACTAGAGTGCTGCGCCAGCGCCAGCATAGGCAGAACGGGGCTCAGAGCAATGGCACGATCGGGGCAAATACAGCGACGCGTCGGGGTGTGCTGCCATCGATCGTCGTCAGACTCGCGAGCCCGGGCCTGGTCAGGGAAATCATGCGAGCAAAAAGTACGTTAGCTTGCAACTACCTGACCACAAACAACATCATGCCCGGGGCTCTAGACCCGGAGACTGCTGCCTGCTTGACCGGACATAAAGTATATTTAAATGAAATGTTGTCCCAAGAGAAATTTACCCAGTTTAAAAGTTTGAGGCCCATTGCACAGGGACTGGGCTTCAAATATGTCTGGCATGCGGGTGGCGGGTTCTTGGCTAGGCGTAGGGGGGGGGGGCGAGCGCGCGCACGTGTTTGCATCTGCTGCCGATTTGCAGGCTATTCTCACGGCGTGTCAGGCCGGCTCGAAACGACCTCGACGACCGAGTACACATATGACTGTCACTGAAAAGGACGAAAACTCTGACGCTACTTCAAGTAATAGACCTCTGTCGGACCTGACAAGCAAATCGGTTGCAACCTTGCAAGCATCGATGCCATCATTGACGACTGTATCATCTGCATCAACCTCAATACAGTCGTCATCATCGTCATCTTCATCCGCGCCCTCCATATGACTCGCGAGGCCCCCTGACAGTGCGGCAGGTGTTGAGAGTGGCTTGAGGGCGGGCTTTCTCAATGTGAACTCGCTCAGGGCTCGCATTGAGATCGTCCGAAATTTTTTGGCTGAGCGCCCTTCGATCGACATTTTTGGTCTTGCGGAGACATGGCTGGGTCCGATTGTGGACGATAGCCTAGTTAGCGTCGGGGGATTTTCCATCATTAGGCAGGATCGTAATGTAAACGGAGGTGGTGTCGCTTTATTTGTGCGCAATGGATTTAAAATCAAAAAGCTTGCCTCATCGGATACTGCGGGTCTAGGAAAACCTGGAATCCCGGAGTATCAAGCGTCTGTCCGAAGAGTTATCTCTTCAGATCATCCGGCATGGTCCCACACATCATACCTCATCGTCACACACATGGATTGACCTTATCATGACCGACGAAAACGACACGATCTTGGATTCTAAGAATGAGTGGCTGCCTAGTTTCGGCAAGCATTGTGTCATACATGTCTCGATAGACATCTACGCCCCCACTCCTACGAGTGACACCTTCTCGTACCGGGATTACAAGGGCATAGACACAACTAGCCTTGTCGACCTCCTGTCTTGTTGTGACTGGACAGCCATGAATTCCATCGAAACCGATCTGGAGGGCGCTTTATGTGTTCTTAATAATAATATAAAATTTGCAATCGATGAATTGGCGCCCTTGAAAACGGTTTGCCCACGTAAGAAATATGCTCCTTGGTCTGGACCAGAGCTGAGGCTCCTCATTGATAAACGCAATGCTACACTCAGGCGCTATGAGCGCACGGGGAGAGCGGAGCTTTTCGATGAGGCCCTTCGACTCACAAGCGAGGTCGACATGCGTTCTGCTCAAGAGCGTGAGTCCTTCCTTCGCCAACAACTATCAGACGCCCTTGATGAAAATAGAAATATTTGGAAGATGATGCGTCATCTCGGCCTCCTGCCTGGGCGAAAGGAGGAGGAGTTTTTTGGTTTTACGCCAGGGGAGCTGAACGAGCACTTCGCGGGAGTATCGGTATCACCTCTCGAAAATATAGACAATGCGACGGACTCTATTGCGTTTGCAGGCGAGGGGGGCTTTACTTTTACCCCTGTTGGTATTGGTGACGTCGTCCTTGCTATATCACATTTTTCCTCGCAAGCGAGGGGTGTCGATGGTATTCCATGCGGGGTGGTCGT
>QLSS01000937.1:0-14435 GCA_024372645.1 Trichomalopsis sarcophagae | reverse complement strand
TATATATTTAATAAATAAGTTCATGCTACACATGTCGCGTTACTCATAAACAAGAACAACTATAGGTTTTGGGCTTGAGCCTCAGTAGTGTTTTCGTTAAGCCTCAAACTCCAATGCAGCTTTTAGCCTTTGTCCAAATATTAATAAAGTATTGTTTCAATTTAACCTTTTAGGAATTTTAATAAATATGAACCTATAAACTAGATAGTTTTTTGTGCTATCGATCTTGTACCCATTAATTGAGTACCTTCCTGAAACTAAGTCACCCGGAGAAGCCGCACCATACAGACTGCTACGCTGCTAAAAAATTTAGGCAAGATCCTTGTCTAAGTGAATGCATAATCTGCGTAAGGATAAACCGAGTCATGAAAGAAACAAGTAGACTAGCAGAACACTAATACGGCTTCAGGAAAATGCGTTCTACTCTGGACGCTGTCAACTTAGTGATCGACACTGCCCAATTAACGATAAGGGGAAAAAGATGAAAAGAAAGATCTAATAAGAAATAAAAGGGAAAGAATTCAAATAAGGATAAAGATAATAGCACAGAAGCCTATAAAGTCATAGGAGGCGTCCCCTGGGAATCAGTAATAGATCCACTAATATGGAACATTATCTTCGATGGAGCTCTGATGCTAGAGCTCCTTTAAAAGGCAATAATATAGGATTTACGCATAGCATTGCAGTGATGGTTATTAAATTTGCATATGACATAGTAGTGGTAGTAGCAAAGGATAAGGATAAAATAGCAAGGATTGCTAACAAGGCTATTCATGTAATTTGAAAATAATTGATTTAGACAGGGCTGAAGCTTGTCAGCCATAAAATAAAGGCTATTCAGGATCAACCATTTAATGCCTGGGCATTCAAATAGCATCTTACTATAATGTAAGATAAAACAGCAAGAGCTGGCGCTGCTCTATAACAATTGACGTCAAATGTAGGATGGCCTATTATTTTTATTGCAAGCCACGAGGTAAAGTGGCTTTTGATTGAAGACAGCTTTTTATGGATCAGTACTGTCACAAAGTACTTCATTCTTTCTTTAACTTTTTACCAGCCCATCGTTTGGATGGATCAGGCTAGACCTGTCTAGCTGCTTTCGTAACCCTATGCTAATGTAAAATCTAAGAGACCCGAGCCCACAGAGAGCTCTGTTATCCACTTGGTAAACTGCATCTACTTGGTTTCCACGTAAACTTCGAATCCATGACTACCCCAAGGTTAGTTATGTGTCGACAAAGGGTTCGGCAACACTATTTTGCACCTTAACACCAGTCAAATTAATCATTGTGGTTAGTACACTGAAAAACCAGCAATGGAGAATTTGTACCGTAAGGTTCGAAACGTAGCATGCGACTCGGTGCTGCCGTCGTGCTGCGCGACGGCATTGTTTGTCTTCCACTTTCAGGTGAAAAATTGCCCCAAACAGTACACTTACTATACCACCGAAAAAGTTCATCAACTCTCAGAGAAGCTTGTTAGAGCACAAAGTATTATTTGTATTAACAAAATATAAAAATAAAATAATATTAATTACAAATTTACTTTGGCAACGCATTAGTACTTCAATTATAATTTAATATAAATATGACATTTAAAAGGTCTCTAATCAATTTAAAATTTAAATTTCGCGCCACAATATAACAATTAAAAAAACCACTAACTCGCTTGTAGCAATAAATAAAGGAAATTTACAATAGATCATACAATAGTTAAATAAATTACGGACTCTACCCTATCTTATTTTGCAAGATTTCATAGTAGTTTAATAATAATTTTAGGATAATAGGAGACTTGCCTCTCTCTTTCCTAGGTCCGGCGCATCTTCGCTGAGGGGCTGACTTCTTGCTGCCTTCTTCAGTGTTAGCGTGCTTCGCCGATTACGCTATCGCCGTAAGCTTCGAATCTAGTGGCTTGCTTAGGGCGTCGACTATTATGAGCAGTGCGTCGGTCTGCTCTACCAATCCTACGGCTGCAAGAAGTGTTTTAGTGCCATTCTTTGGTGTCTCGCCCTTAAAGGCGCATTCGGGGACGATCGTTACTCCGGGCTTTGGAGGTGCTCAATATGAGGCTTCGCAGGCTAGGGCGGCCTTAACTTTAAGCGCTGCCTCGAGTAACTGCTCCATGATTGTGAAATCTTTCCGCTGGAGTCTTCGTTTGAGAGCGGGCAGCATATTATGGTAAATTCGATTCAGTTGCTGGCTAGCGTCTGGTCGGGGTTCCATTCTCAGCATAATGCCTTGCAGATTGGTTACGTAAACCCGCACGCGTTTGCTAGGCCCCTGCGTTCTCGAAATTACTTAACACAGTAGTCCCAGCTGGACTATTCTTCCTGTTCAGAGAGCCGGTTCTGTAACCACTCGTACGCGTTGTCAGACAATACCTCTTGTAATGACGCTAACATCTGCGCATCTGATAGGCTGTCCAGCCTTCTGGACAGCCTATCAGATGCGCAGTTCTTTTCAGAACTTTCTGCCATAAATTACTCCTCGTTTTCAGTCGTTTTCAGTTTCCTCGTTCTTTTCAGAACTTTCTTTGAAAACCTCGAGGAGTAAAACAGATTTTAAAATCTCTGCTACTGCAATGTTTCTGAAAAGAATAATAAGATTTTTACGATGCTATAGCTGTTATAGTACATTACATAACTAGGGGCAAACGTTGGCTTATTCAAGCGTGGATGATGATGATCGAGCACGAGTGGGAGTCGAGGGCGCCGCAGGCGCCCGTGACGGATACGAGTGCTCAATCATCATCCGAGTCTGAAAAAGCCAATTCGTTCCTTGTTCTGTACCGTGCTTTTTATAATGAGGGCATCGATGGCACTCTTTTAAGCCTGCCTTAACAAGCAGAATTTTGAACATTTCAAAAATTTTGAAAATTTTGGAGGAGAAAGTGCTCACTTTCCCCCAAGGGAAAAAACACTTTTGCCTTAAGATATATGTATATATGTGTATGTTTATTGTACATATACAAACAAAAACACTAAAAAGGCCTTTTGCCGAGGCTTGAAAAACTCCACTTTCGCTCCACTTTTTTGTAGGCGAAAAGCGCGTTTTCGATGCACGTGTTATGAAAAAATTATTTACATAAGTCCAGCCATGCCAAGTTTGGCAATTAAAATATTAAAGTCTTTTAGCGTTATTCAAACTGTGATCTCTTTTTAAAAAGTGATATTGTAGACAGCTGATCGCGTGATCTAAGAGCAACTGGAGGAGGAAACCACTTACCCCTTCCATGTAGCGTGTTCTCAAAAAGTATAAAAGTAAGGATAGCTGGCTTCATTCTGGTTCGCTCACTCGCTCTAGAAAGTACAATCATGCACTCAAGAAACATGTTGCGCTTTTCTGACGAAGAAGATTCTTTATCGCCTAGCTCATAAACTTGGGATATAGTGTATTACCTTTCACTAACCTCACCGTCCTGGTATGAAAGAAATTATTACGCTTTGCCATCTCCGTCGACTGCCTCTCCAGATTAACGGGAACATCTTTGGAACCCATTCTATTATGCAGTGATGTTCATTGAGGAGGAAGTCATCGAGGTCAGCTCATCTCCCGAGACAACTAAAATTTTATGTTCATCCAAAATTAAAATTTTAAGAACACCGGAGAAGTTACCGCCAAAGTTGGTAGACCTAGTCTTGCCTCCTCAGTCTACGACCAAGAGAAAGCTTGAAGATGAAGACAACGACGACAGCACGCCAGAACGTCTTGTTATTTGCGAAAGTGATATTTCCACGTGTCGCTCGTATCTTCGTTATAACTTCATTCTTCACAGGACGCAACACACATATTAGACGCATTATATATTTTTATTTATCCTAGCAGATCAGACAGGTAACTGTAAACATACAGTCCACTTGTAGTCGACATGGTAAGATCTCACTTCATAGACACCAGAAAATGTTACGAGTAAAGAGTGCAAAGAAAAAGTGACGGACCCTGGGCTTGAACCGAGATCCTCTGGCTTGCAAGGCATACGTTCTGTCGTCGTGCCACAGCCGCCACTGCATTGTACTCATCTATTCGCTCTCTTATAGTAATTAGATACCCGTGACGTGTATCCACAAGTGACAATACATATACCTACATACATGCACGCACACTGTAGTGGACAACTCTAAAAACTCTATTTTCGATCTACTTTATAGACGCCAAAAATAGCTTTTCTAATATACTTGTTATAAAAAATACGGTAAACAACAAAAGGCAAATGTGCTTATCCAGACTCGGATGATGAGTGAGCGCTTGTGTACGTCTCAGGCGCTTACAGCACCCTCGACTACCACTCGTGCTCAAACATCTTCCTCGCTTAGAAAAGCCCATTTTCGCCCCTAATTGTACAATGTACTATTTTGAGTTTTTTTCAATTATCCCATTGTTACAAACAATTCAGCTATTATGCATTTGAAAAAGAATAAAATTACTTACTCTTCCTCGTTTGGTTATCGAAATCGACCGATTCGTTAGGCAGATAAAATTAAAAAGGTGATTTTCTTAATAGAATTCATGTCTCTGAAACTAAACATCACACCCTGACGAAAAAAATTATGTCAATCGTTCATGTATCAAACATTTTTTCAGTAATTGTTTTAGTTTTAGTTAAAACATAGTTTTAGTATTTTGAAATATTCAGTTCTTGTTTTATTGTAGCTGGGAAAACCCAAGAACGGAGCCGTACCGAGTCCGTCGCCGAACTCGGCAGCATCTGCTGATTTTATAGTTATAAGTGCCTACGAAAAGTACGTGCGACAAACACAGCAATTAGGGATTAAGAAGGAGCATAAAGAGCTCACCTGGGTATCATAAAGAGCGCGCACTCAGCGACGTGCGCGCTCTTTATGATACCCAGGTGAGCGGCGGGGGCTATTAAGAAAAGTCCGTCCGCTCACGCTTCGACCGCGTCGTCGCATACTTGGATATTGGCAGCGTCCCTCTTGCGATCAGCCGTAGGACCGCGTCACCGAGGTATTGAAATACCCTCAGCGGAGGATAGCAGTTAGTTCTAACCGAATCGAGCAAGCGAGCAGTTGTCCAGTCGAACGCTTCACTGACATCTGACTGCGCTGCGATACTTGTATTAATTTCTTGTTCTTTTTGTATTAATAAATATATTTACCGTGAGAAGCTATACCCTGCTTGATCATTTATTTTTCAACAGTAATAAATTGAGAACTAAAAAAAATGAGTTTCTTTGTGCCTCGATTACGGACGTAAAGAGTCCTTATTGCACTTAAGATTTTGGGACAAAGTAGATATTTTATGTGGTTTGGCTAAGTTCATTGCACAGCTTTCAAACCTTATGGTTCTTAAGATATCAAGGTTACAATTTTTTTTTTGAAAATTTTTTGATTCCTTATATCTCTAAAACAATGTAGTAAAATGCTTCAAAATCTTATTTAATAATTTACAATAATAAAAGCTACCTGCTTCTAAAATTTTAAACGATTTCGTCTAGCAGTTCTCAAGTTAAGAGCTGAAATGTAAAAAACATTTTTCTCAAAACTTTTGCTTTCTCTTAGAGGGGTGTCGTTGCACGTCGTTAAAGTCTCTCCCTTGCAAATTTTGTCAATTTTTTCCCACCCACCAACTCATGATACATTTCTTTTATATCCCTCGTTCTGGTAAGTGCCATAGTATTTTGTTAAGAAAATGGCTTTTTTAGCAAAATAATTAGAATTAATAATATCAATTGGTAACATTTTTTATTCTTTGTTTTTAGTTCAGTTAGTTCATTATTATAAAAAATAGATCAGATCTAATATTATAAAAAATAATATTTTTAACACACCCTAGCATAAACTTAGTACTTTATCCCCAGCGAGTTGGGAATAAAAAGCTGCATGTGTGTATATAGAAACGGAGGATTCAGAGGAATAACAAGAATCAACGACGAATTTAACATCGGCTACTATATCTATAGCTATGGAGAGCACTGAGCTTATTCTCCTCTGTTATAATATATGCGACAGCAGAGCATACGATTGCCCTTGTGCGTCTCGACTTAGATTTTAGCGTTTTTGCGTGTGTGGATTATTTATTTGAAAACAATAAAAAAGCATTAACATACTGTATTTTCAAACAATATTTTATTTATTGGAACTACAAATTTAGTTGGAGGAAGCTACGTGCCAATTAATTGGCAGGGGTTTTTTTGCTTCCTCCTAGAGAAAGCTATGTAATAGTAAAATTTTGAGCTCCATTTAGTATCGCGAACAGTTATAGAAAAAATGCTCCGCATCTTCGTTAGCATCCAAACAAGCTAGGCAGTCCAAACTGTCGTCTAATTTAAATCGGTGCAGATAAGCCCGAAAGCATCCGTGCCCGGTTAAAAACTGTGTAACACAGTAGTTAACCTTCCCATGTTCTCTTCTAGTCCAATCCTTTATTTTTTGTATAAGGCGATGTGACCATCGCCCTTAGTCACTAACATCCCATCTTTTTTGCCACTCGGCTATTGTCTTCTTTCTTGCTGCATCCCAGATATTCTTCTGAGTTTTGTCACTTTTTCTTCTTTTAGTTTGAAATACTTTCCGACTTTCTATCGCCAATAGGTCAATCGGCGGCATATCAGCAATAATGCACACCGCATTGTCCGATACTGTACGGTAAGCGGACGCCATTCTTAGTGCACTTCGTCTGTACACAGTGGTTAGCATTCGGGCATACGATTTCACCCGCATCGCATCTGCCCATATTGAGCCTCCATATAGCATAATCGATGTGGTTACACTAGCTAAGAGTAACCTTCGCTTCTGTTACGTCCGAATGAGCGCAACTCACCAATATACTTACGTGTGCCGAGTTCCTATCGTAATATTATTTGATTTGTATTGTAATAAAGGAAATCCCTTTTGGCTACCGCAGACGCGGTCACTGCCTTCCGGGAAAGGGAGCCGGATAACGAAATCACTTAGACGGGGTTAAGTTTTAAAGCAACTACTATAATGTATTTCACTCGTATTAGAAAAGAGAGAAAAGTACCTTTTACAATGTGTGTGTATGTTTGTGTGTGTTTGTCTGAAGATGCACTCCAGCAGAAGGTTGCAGCTGTGGATCCTTGGCGCCTGGTTCCTGCGTCGGTGGTTCAGTACGGTCAGGCTGTTGATGGGCCGTCGGCTCCCAGCTTCTCTCCTTTATGGTAAACAAGTGTAGACAGATGGGCGCCTCGATGCGTCGGCTTCCTTTTGGAGACGAGAGGGTGATGCGTTCACTATATGGACTGTCGATTTGGGCTAAGTCCCTTTAACTTGCGCACTGTTAACTCGTATTTATAATTGTTGTTAGTCTGGCGACTGGCAGAGTAACGACTTGCTTAGTTACTGTTGGACAACTGACTCTCCCACTGACTCTACTGACTCTCCAACTCGTTTTCCAACTGGTCTTGTACCCTTTGCTCCTGGGCTTTATATACTAGATTTTCGTATTTTTCTTCATTCCATTTTTGGAGATGCTAACATAAGATTTTCTTGTGACACTTGCTCTAATGGAAATGTGACAGGTCAATTCATAAAATCTTAATTTTATTACTTCTAATTTTGGGGAATCGAGCTTGTAACTTAGCATCTTTATTTACCTTAATCAAATTTTTTTCATAATTTTTATAATCCATTTTCAGTTTCATATTTGTTGGATTCTTTTTCCATATATTATATAATAACTCTTTAGTTTTACAGGATATTAATATTGCTTTCTTAATCCATTTTTTCTTAGAAACTGAGTCTTTTTTGTTTTTATTAGAATATTTTCTATCAGTTGCTTTTTCAACACAGCCTTGGATCATACTTATTAATTCATTTATAGCTTGGTTAGGATCATTTATTTGTGACAATGAGTTCCACTCAACTCTTTTTTCAATATTTATTAACTTGCCATAGTTAATGCAGGCTGATTGATTGTAATAATTTTGTATTTTAAATTTATTAATACTTATGAAGAGTGGATAATGATCATTAAACGGTATGTTTAATTTAAAAGACTCCAACTCAATATTTCTTACTTTGGTAAAACAATTATCTATAAACGTACCGTTCTCACTGTTCTGAGATGGTCTTGTGATTCCTCTAAAAAAGTATATTCATTTTCAAAAAAATTATTCAGAAATTCTTGAGCGATTGTCTTTTAAACTAAACCAATTTTGCCATAATTAGTTTCTCTTATATCAATATTAAAAGTTGTGTATGTCTTCCAAATTGAATTCTTGAGCCATTAGTTAATCTTTTTTTCTTAGTCTATTTGTTATACGTGTGTTAACTGAGTTGAGTGACGCAGAAGACACACACACATATGTATATGTGTGTATGTGTGCGTGTGTATGCGCGAGTGTCTATACATACATACATAGATCGCGTTATTGTAGAATCAGCTTAGTAGCTACGGATTTGTTTTTCATGCATACGTATTCTAATGTCGACATACTTATGTTATGCTACAGGTTTCTTCTGCTTTTAATACAAAATATAAAATGTATTCAAGAAACCGTCATACAAAAATTGCTAATAAAAGATCGCTTGGCAGAGAAAAAAACGTCCAAAAGTTTGTAATGCGAATTATAAAAAAAAACCACTGCCAAGTCTTTGGCACTTAGCTTCCTCCTTCTCCGTTTTTTGATATTGTTTTAAATGTAATATTAGATTGTGCTAACGCCACACGAGTTGCACTTAATATTTTTTCATGAGTGGGAGGTATGATGCATTTTGGTGCATGCATTTTTGTGCATCAACTAGCTGTGGATTATTCGTTATTTGACGCACGTCAATGACAATGTATGGCCAACCTGGTAAGCAACTGCCCTCGAAGAGCTTTTACGCACTACCTCGAAGTCTCCTAGACGCATATAATGGGAATAACTTCCTATAGGGCTACGTTATACCTTATTGATATAATCGTGGAATTAACATAGTCGATCCCGTAAAATTTAACAATAAAATTAATGATGAACCAATATTGACGTTTTGATATTTAATAGGATAAATAAAGCCCATACCAGAATCATAAAGCAAAATAAAATAATTTATTTTTCTTTTAAATAATAATATAATGTTCAATATTGATATTAAATTTTTATTCTACGATTTCTACGTCCTTAATCCATTTACTCAACCTATAACATAAAAATTTTAATTAAAATCAATTTTCGCATTACAAAATTTTATTTAATTCATAAAGTTATAAATTATCATTAAATTTAAATATTTACCTTTCTTTTTCTTCTTCATTGATTTCCGAATCGATTATTGTCGAATTCGTGATATTAACACGTCGGAGAAGGGGGAAAATATTTCAACCTTGTGGGTAGCAGTCTTTTAGGTACACTATTGTTGAATATATTGTATAAATCATATCACAATAAAAAGCAAAAATATTTTTTCAAAAATCGAAAAATGGCCATGAAATGGTCATAAAATAGTCCAAATCTTGAAAGAAAATTTACTGGAATTCAGAATCAGAAAACATATATGCACGTCCAATCTTATTACGATCGATCACGTAGTTCCAGAATTATAACAGTATACGTACGCTCGCATGCACGCACGCACACACGCACGCACGCACACACACCCACAGACAAAACCATCTGCACAGACATTTTATAAAACCATGAAAGCTCTCAAAATATACTAAGCTTTAATTATCAAATTATATGGCTTAACAAAAATAATAATCTCCAGTCACACAGAGTATACAGGGTGAGAGTTGAAGAATTTGAATCTTAATATCTTTTAAACTAAAAGATTTCATAAGCTACAAAAAGAACCTAGCCGAAGTGATCAAAAGATCAATCTTTTCCTAAAATTTCAACTCAATTTAAACCTTTTTACTCCCGTAATCGTACGACATAAAAAAAACATTTTTTTTAGTTTTTGATTTTTATCTCAAAAACTAGTCGCCAAAATTGCTTAAAATTTTTTCAACTAGTAGATATTGTTGTTTTTTATTGTCATGAATTTTTTCAAAACATTTAACTATTTATTTTTTGAGTTATATATGTTTATCGAAAAATTACCTTTTATATCATAAAAAATGAACAGATCAATCAATCTAGAAAATCTTGCGGGAAAAAGTAGACAGATTTATGTTCTTTTAGATACACTATTGTTGAATATATTGTATAAATCATATCATTATAAAAAAGCAAAAATATTTTTTCAAAAATAGAAAAATGGCTATAATATGGCCATAAAATGGTCAGAATCATAAAACAAAAAATGACCTAAATTCAGAATTAGAAAAAATATATGCATGTCAAATTTTATTACGATCCGTTGCATGGTTCCAAAATTATGGCGGTATACGTACATACACACACACACAGCCATCCGCACGGACATTTTCTAAAAACGTATGATTCGTACTCCAAACACCTCCAAATGCGTTTCCACGAAGTATTAGCAAAACTGAAAATTTTACTATTACAAAGCTTCCTCTTGAGGAGGAAGCAAAAAGGTTCTTCCGCTTATAAATATTCTTCTGTTTACTATGAGACTTCTTTTTACAATTCTTGAAAATAATTTAGTGTGTTAATGTGGTGAAAATATCAAAATGTATGAAGAAAGTTGTAGTGGATTAGGTGGAAAATATAGTATTTCTTGTGATAAGTGTAAACACATGGCCAGAAAATATTAAACATCAAATATTTATGAACTAAACAATGTTCTTGCCATGAAAATAGTTGGGGGTGGCCTTGAAAGCCTCAGAAGTTTTTGTAAAGTGATGGATTTTCCTGCTTCAGTGCAAAACTCGAGTTTTACTAAAACCAGAAAACAGCTATTAAGTGTTACCTGTGATGTTGCTCATAAATTCATGATGCTGTTAAGAGGAAATCAAACTTACTCAGAATTCAAGCAAAGAAACTGTTGATGTTGATGATTCCAATCAAGAAACTATTCGTTGATTGGGTATCGAAAATTAAGAACAGGAAGATATGTCAGAGAATGAATTGGAGTTGACAAATACTCCAGACGAAGTTGTAGCTTGTACGCGAAACATAGGTGTTAAAGTAATTTTTCATTCTAAGATTATATATTGTGTTTACAGATTTGGCTTAGCGTATTCAGAGGTCTAATAAGTATTGAGACGCAGTCAGATAATTGAAAGTATTATGAGAACTTATCAAAAATGTATTGAACTATACCAGTCGCTATAAGTAGTCTCAGTCAGTGATGAACACAAAAGTTTGTAAAAGTGTAAAAAAGTGAATAATGTGATATATAAATACAATATAGTACAAAAATGTAATATTAATAAAAAGAAATAGTGAAAATACTTATAACTGTGATATTTAATGTTATTTGACAAAAGTTAATATTGAGATGATTAAGTATTGTTTACTGTCCGCAAGATTCAAGCGTACTGAATCATTGTATTATAACAAATCAATGGTTATTTTGTTCCTTGTGAGTGTTGTAATGGTCCAAGTGTGGGATTTTGAAAAAGAAGCTAACCTTAAAAAATTGTATGGAATGATAGTAAAAATTTTCAATAAAATCAAGAAAAATACAAAAATTTTGACTTTCATTCCATCAAACTTTTTACGGCTAGCTGTTTTTCAAAACCCCACACTCGGACCATGAAAACACATACAAGAAACAAAATAACTATTGATTTGTTTTAATATGATGCTCCAGTGCCTTTGAATGCTGCGGTCAGTAAATAACCAGTAAGTAAATAAACAGCATGCTTATTAGCATAGCTATTTTTGAGCATATAAGGACACAAAAAAAATATTTAAAACTGTTTTTTTTTTCGCTTTTACTTTATATAACATATATTATCATGTATTTTAAACATCTATCAGTTTATTTATTTATTTTTGTTTTTAAATATGACAGCATAACAAACATTATTTTAAGCTGGTTAGGTCCCCTTAACACTCTTGCGAATGTTTTTGGCTGCACCTACTACAGCATCCATCTTGTCCAGATGGTTCTGAATCTTGTCCATCAACTCTTCTTCCGCACGATCTGCTGTCTGAATTTTAGGTCATACCTCGTGCATTCCCATGTTTATGACACCATCACATCCTGATGCGTCACTTGAGGCTAATCTTCCTTTGAGGGCCGAGTGACCCACCTCTATAACCTCCTGTATTGTATAAGTAAATTCGCTTCCCCAACATCCATGAAGCTTGCGTTGGCCACCGGGGCTTTCACCCGATCGGAACTAACGTCGCAAGTGGGCTGTAAAGCAATGTTTTAATTTACTCACTGTCCACGATTGATTTATATTCGGTGTTTCGTCCCCTATCCTGTATCCTAGGAAGGAGCGATTTAACAAGGTGCTGTCATACGGGCCAGATGAGCCTTGTTTATTTTAACGAGATTGCTAATACTCTCCCTCATCCTTCCCCACCTCTTGTTTAATGGGGCCCCGTGCTTGGGACCGGCGTAACAGAGTTGTGGATGTGTGTGTGTGTGTGTGTGTGTGTGTGTGTGTGTGTGTGTGTGGATGTGTGTGTGTATACCGTAATATTTCTAAATATACTCCGTCAATATCAATTAAATTTGACATACAATTTTTAATTCTGAATTCGGGAAAAACAGTTATTTTTTATTTTCTCTACTATATTTTTTTAATGGCTGTTTATCGATTTTTGAAAAACACTATTTTGTGTTTTTCTCAATCATCTTATTGTTACAAACAAGTAATCTATAATGGATTCGAAAGAGAATAAAATTACCTACTTTTCCTTGTTTGGTACTCGGATCAACCGCTTTATTCGGCAGATAAAATGAAAAAGGTAATTATTTTTTTAATTTATATCTCTGAAACTAAACATCATAACCTCGCAAAAAAAATCATGTCGATGGGTCACGTGCCGAACTATATCCCATAATAATTTCAAGTGATTTGACTACTTATTTTTTTAGCAATGAATCAAAAACTGAAAAAAATGAGTTTTTTGGTGCTTCGCTAATTTCATTGCACAACTTTTAAACCCCTATGCTTCGTAAGATATCAAGGTTTCAATTTTGTTTCAAAATTTTTTAATTCCTTATATCTCTAAAACAATGTATATTTAAATCTGGCGGCAATTCGGAGGCCAGCAATCTTTCTCCAATCTGCCAATGCATTTATTTAAGAAGTATTCTCTGATAAGACTGGAGGCGCACAAGGTGGATAGGTTTTAGTATTTTTTTTGCATTTAATATCAAGCGCTTTCCCTTCCTTCAATATGATGCATTATTTTATTATTAACTCTCTACGGGTAGGGTTGATATTTTTATGTATTTTGGTTTTTAAATTTGTTGCTTGCATTCGATTGCCTTCCTCCGATGTGCTGACTAAATTTTTTAAATAAATAATATTCTAAAAAAATTGCGGCGCGTGAGGTATGGAGTTTAAAGCATTATTGTTTTACATTTTATCCTTGCTTTCCCTTGCCTTTCTCCGACGGTATGAAAGTACGGCGCCACCAACACACTCGGCACTTCAACCGCTCCAAACCTTGGAAACCTGTCGCTCCCATCGCTCGCCTTGGTACTCCAGCCGCTCCAGAAATGTTTTAGCTCTCGCACTACGAAGTTGCGAGTATAAATTTACAAAATCAGTCACAGGAATCATAACTCATCATCGTTTCATTATATTATCTCTAAATTTATTATTAATGAAAAAGTATTCGAATTCTAAAATTGGAGAAAAATTGCTTATGTAACTTAATGTAATTGAATAATCAACATTGAAACTTTTGTACTCTTTATGTAAGTATTAATACTATTGTATACATGTTTTATGTAATTACTATAACAAAAATTCAATAATAATACAACGTACCTAAATACATAAGAAAAGCTTTGTCGCTAATTTTTTTTACCACTTTATCGAGTAGTAACTGCGTAATACTGCATTTTTGGGCTGTTTTTTTGAGGTTATGGATGGATGCTGGTCCCATAACAGTCTATAATGGGCCAAAACTAAGGGTGGATTCGTGTTTAGCGGGAAAAAATACACGCTACTAAGCTTCTTCTCTAATTATCTGACCAATTCTGCGAGTCTCAGACACGTAATAATGCATTATTGGATTGTTTTTTGAGGTTATGGACGAAAGGTGGCCCCAGAGGCCAAAACTAAGGGTGGATTCGTGTTCAGCGGGAACAAATACATGCGAATAAGTTTTGTTATTCATTTTTTCTCTGCCCCTGCAAGTTTTAAGGACATATAACTGCTATTCCGTAGTCATATTCGTGTACTGTCGGAGCTGCACCGGTCCACCATTTTGAATTTCGCAAAAAAGGCCACTCAGTAATGGAAACTAGATACAATAAGCTAAATTTTAAGCCCGGGCAGGAATCATTTCGAGCCTCTGATTTTTGGACAGAGAGGGGTGGTCGGTTTCAAAAAGAATGACCCCTATATATGTATATATTAAATTTTCGCTTACATGAGTTCAACTTATATATATATATATATATATATATATATATATATATATAT
>QLSS01000936.1:895-22103 GCA_024372645.1 Trichomalopsis sarcophagae | reverse complement strand
CTCTCGCCGCGCAAACAACAACAAACCGCGCCGTGCTGCGGCGCGCCCTGTCGTTGAACGCTTCTTCTCCGACTTTAGCTCGTCGGGAAGGTCTTCGCGCGAAACAATGTCTGCTTCGCGCGACTGCGACGTACAACGTCGCAGCATCAAGCAGTCTATTAGACGCACTGATGTTATCAGCTAGTTGGGTCTCGAGAGCAGAGATACGGGTATTCAATTCCTCCGTACCGACTACAGCGCCCCCTTCTGCTAGTGCAGAGGAGGCGCCATGTGGCACGGAACCCCTGCTCACGAGAGCCTTTAGGCCATCAAGCTGATCCTGGAGCATGTCAAATCGCTGAAAGAAAAGCTCCATCGTACTCACAGGAATTAAAATATTTGAGACACCTAGCAGGCTGGTGTCTCCCAGTGGTGCATCCTTCGCTCTGTTCTTCTTCAGGATTGCCGGGTCCAGTGAAGATGAATCTTCAATTGACGCTGATGTGAGCGGAGCGGGCGCCTGCGAGTTGGTTACCCGCCCGACAGACGCGTTTGGGCACTGCTGACTGTCCCTCCGCTGCTCCGGTGAGACAGGCGCCTGGGAGTCTGTGACCCGCTCGGCAGAGGTATTGCAGCTCGGTAGGCTACTCTCGTGATGTTGCTGCTTCGTGCTCGAGCGGAGAGGGGAGGCGATCGTCATGGTGCTGACGCCGCGGTCGCCTGACCGTGTTTTTGCACAAGGCGTCGATGCCGCGCGCTGCGTCTGCTGGTGTTGCGAGACGCGTAGCGTCGCCGACTTTGCGCGAAGCACTGTCCCGGCGCGAACGCTCACCTGATGTTTTCCAGGAGGTGGGGATGGCTTCCTCTGCGTTGTTTTGACGCTCTGCTTAGCTGACTTGGTTGCAGGCGTCGCTACGGCAGGAGAGGATGTCTCTGGCTGGAGCGTCGCAGGCGATGGTGTCACTGGCGTCCCTGCTTTCCGACACTTTTTGCACACTGCGTTCATCTTTCTGCTGGAACAGCGAGTGTGGCATGGTAGACGGCAGGTCGGGCACGTACTCGTTGGTGGTGTAGAGTCGTCATTACAGACGGAGCAAACCACTGGTGACATTGCGATATCCAGTCAGTCTTGACGTCACCACGACGGAGCAGGGATGCCAACGGCCAAGATGAAAAGTCCGCCAGAAACTCGCCAAATCACTCCTCTGCGCTCCTAACCTCTCCGGGACACTACAGGTTTTGAACGGTCTCCCTGGCTCTTTTTAAGGAGCCATGCAGTAATGCTCCGGCGCGTGGAGCCTGCGGGATACCAGATTTTCTGAAAATATCCAGAAAACAGCCGAAAATCGGACTCGAAGACGGAGCGATACGACACGCGTGTGAGACTCACCTGAAGCAGCCGGAGAGAGAGAGAGAGAGAGAGAGAGAGCCAACCGTCAACGGACTAGACCTGGGCCTGAGGCCTGCCGTCTGCTGCACGAGTGCGGCTCGTGCGTGAGTGCGCCAACATAAGCCCTGCGTGGCTACACTGTGCGCGGGAGGCATCATTGCCACCGCGTTGTAGGGAAGGGCTGGGCGAAATATAAGAGCAATAAAGTGATAACCATTGTGTGATTCTTTTCCCCTCTCCCTAGCGTTCTCCCGAGCAGGCTAGAACTCGAGTCTTCGAAGAGGAGCTTTCTGTAGCTTGGCGTGAAGCTTACGAGGAAGCCCTCCTAGAAGCTCGAGGGAGGCTGCAGGACGAGTTAGCCACGCTAGAGCATGAGCGGCGGCTGCAGCGAGTCCGCGAGGAGGCGAGAGAGGCGGCACGAGAGCAGGTACGGGTCGAGGCGTCGGAACAGAAGCGCAGATTGGAGGAAGAGCGAATATGGCGAAAGCTATATTTGCGAACCCCAGTCAAAGCGACTGATCCAGTTCGCCCGGCTACCTTAAGCCAGCTGAGAGGCAAACCATCTGTGCTCACGAGTGATCGTGATGACGCAGACAGAGTACTGCCAAAGAATGATCGCGAAACGGTGCGACGCCGCGGTTCTTGGGGCAACTCTGGAGGTCAGCCGAATGTGCAACGGAGCTGTGAGAGCTCGGGAGAGGAGTCGGTGGAGGAGAGTGAGCGGAGAGAGAGAAGTGCGCCAAGAAAGAGACGGAGACAGAGAGGTTTGCTGAGCAGTGACAGCGAGCTCGAAGTTAAATCGAGCTGCGAGTCTAACTCAGCGAACCTGACGTCATCCGAACGCCGAAAGAGATCAGCCAATTCGCTCAGAGCTCTGGAGTTCCTGAAGCATTGGATCCTCCAGTTCTCGGGCGAGGGCGATCACGAAGAGGCGGAGGATTTCTTGGATCGACTGTGTGAGTGCAGAGAGGGGTCGGCGATATCAGACTATGTGCTGCTAGCGGTGTTGCCGTGCATATTCAAGGCACAGGCAAGCCGCTGGTATCGGGCGAAGAGAAAGAGCCTGCGAACATGGGAGACGTCCTGCCGGGCCTTTCGTCGCCAGTACATGGCTCTATATTGTCAGGAGGATTTGGAGGAAGATCTGCGCAAGCGAACGCAGCATAGAGAAGAGAAGATCGCGGCGTATACCGCGAGTCTTCAATATCTTGCTTCGCGCTTTCGCAGACCTCCATCCGAACGCGAGTTGCTTCGCATCGCGTATCGGAACCTCCTTCCGGAGTACCGGAGTGCTATTGGCGATAAAAGCGTCAAAAGCTGGGAGGAGTTGGAGAGGTACGGCCGACGCTGGGAACGACTATGAGAGCTTAATAGCCGTTACGCGCCTCCGCTACCAGCGGAGAAGATGCGTGTCCCTGGTGCGGCGTACAAGGAGGAAGGAGGGACCCAGAGAGCCGCTGCAGTCGAGAGGATAAAGCAGGCTGGCCCTGGAAGTGAGTTTCCTCCTATCGACTTTGAATTCATGATCTCCTACCCAACTTTCGCGTATAAAAAACATCCCTTTTATGCCCTTGTTGGAAAAAACACGGTGTGTAACGCGGGAATAAAAGCTATGCCGGACTTGGGTGAGGTGTTCAGCATGAGTCGGAGTTGAGGGCGCTGAAAGCTTGACATAGCTTATTTTCTCCCCTTGTTACACAATCTACTATTGTATATTAGTTATGTTCTTAGAGCATTGTATGGTAGACCATGTTTCGCCATTCAGGATATTTGCAGAAGACGGAGGAAGAGCCGGGACAGGCAGGAGTAGAGGTCATGGAGGTCAATCCCGGCCTTAATACGGCAAACAAGGAGGTAGATGTGGGTAGCGGCGCTCTCGAACAAGACTGATCGGGGGCAACGTAAGAGCGTGAATAATATGAATGGGGCCAAATCTGTACCAGACACCACCATACAGTTCACTCAGAATAATCTGCACCATTGCAAGAGCGCCTCGGCCGTTCTGGCTAGACAGGAGTGCGTAAAGGTATATGCCTAATCCAAGAACCTAGGATTCATAACGGCAAAATTGCAGGTTTAAACCTTAATTGCCGTTAAAAGTGCCTTATTGCCAGGGGGCTTCGGGTAGAGACGGTGCCAAAGTACTGCTCAAGGGATCTATGTATAGCTAGAGTGAGCTATGGGTATCGAAGATGAACGAAGATGAAGTCATTATGATTGCCGCTGCATACTTTCCTTATGAGGAAGCGTGCCTACCAGAGGAAATGTTCGCATTGATTATAGAATGCGAAGCCGAAGGCACCAAGTTTATAATGGGTTGTGACGCAAACGCACATTACACATGATGGGGCAGCACAGACTGTACACAGTATGCTTTTTTATTTAATATTTTTTTAACTTATACTAGGAGAGGGATGTACCCCCTCTCTCTGCTCTCTTCGCTCTTATAGGACTCATACTACTAAACAAAGGAAGCCTTTGATTTTGACTCAATTACAAATAAAACGTGAATTTCTCCGAATCCACGCATTGGATTGATCTGACCCTTAGTCGGTTGTTCACAACAGCTAAAGATGCTTTAGATTACCGTTCATTTATTATAGGTTTGATACTATCGAACGAAAAAATTTACTGATTTTGACTTAATTTGTAATAAAACGTAAATTTTTCCGAATCTACGGAGTGGATCGTTCCGATCCTTGCTAAGTTGTACTCAACAGCTCAAGTTCCGTTAGATTACCGTGCGGTTATTATAGGTTTGGTATTTGTGATCAAAGAAACCAACCGATTTTGACTTAATTTATAAAAAGCCGTGAATTTCTCTGAATCCACGCAGTAAATTAATCTGATCTTTCCGTAGTTGTACTCAACAGTTCGAGTTGCGCCTGAATACCGTATGTTCACCATAAGACTTATACCACTCAACAAAGAAAGCCTTTGATTTTAACTCAATTACTAATAAAACGTGAATTTCTCCGAATCCACGCATTGAATCGATCTGACCCTTAGTCGGTTGTTCACCACAGCTAAAGATGCTTTAGATTGCCGTTCATTTATTATAGGTTTGATATTAGTGAACGAAGAAATTTACTGATTTTGACTTCATTTGTAATAAAACGTAATAAACCGTAAATTTTTCCGAATCTACGTAGTGGATGGAAATTCGCTCGCCAACCCTCTTGTTCATTGCAAATTGGTATGCCAGTGTCTTCGAGGATAACGCGTTTTTTTTTTAAATCAAAAAAGTTTTGCTGCCGCTAGTTCGATAATTTAACAAGTAAAGCGAAGGTAAAAAAGAAAAGCAAGCTATGCTATAAAACTTAGGAAAAGAAATTGTTGATAGTCTTTGAAAGTTTAAGGGAATCATTACTAATGTTATTGATGAGCACGTCCTATATACCACCGAATATGCCGGTTCGTTCCCTCGATGGTATGATGGTGAATTAATAGGTTATATTATCGAGAAAAAGACTTGGCACTGTAAATGGAAGGACTCTCGACTTCCTAGCGATTATATAGATTTTAAGCGACGAGCTCTGTGCATTAGGCTGTCCAGAATAAAATATCGAGCTTATATCGAATCGGTACAATGTAATTTGTGTAAAAACTTGCGTGCATTCTGGTCGTATGTAAAGTCTCTCAACTCGTACGTAGATATTCCTAGCTTTATCCGACTCGACGGCGCGTCCTCCTCTTCTGATACAGACAAAGCCAATCTTTTTGCTTCTTTCTTTGGGTCCACCTATGGTGCTGATACGCCCCGCTGTAATTACTCTGATTACATATCTCGCCACTCGGAGGAGGATGATGCGCCTCGAATCAACCCTGAGCTGGCTCGCGGAATTGTTTGTGATCTTAAAGATAATGGGAATGCTGAACCCGATGTCCTTTTCCCACATTTTCTGAAATGTTGCTGGAGTCAACTCGAAGCTCCTATATTGCACATTTTCAATGCCTTACTGGCTCAGGGTCATTTTGCAAACCCCTGGCGTTTCCCTCATATTCTACTTATCTTTAAAGAAGACAGGCACGACGTCCTCAATTATCGCCCGATTTCCATTTTGGGCATTCTCTTGAAACTTTGGGGTGGACGAGGTAGTGATCAGCGAGGAGAATGTGCAGAACTGCGGAATGTCTGTTGATCTTTGTTTTTTATTATTTTTTGGAAGCTTACAGAGTATGTCGTGGATCCTGGGACCGGCCGACTCGTGTCGTGTCTCCAGATGAACTGAGGTCCCGAAAAATGCCGTCGTGCCCCTGAACGGTTCCGACGCTGCCCCTCTCCGCCGTTCGGAGGGAGAGGGCGCGTGCGCACTTGGAATACCAAGCGAGCCCTTAGGTACGTCGCCGGTTTGGGCTCGCCGACCGTTAACGGCTTTATTGCCCGGGCGGGAAAACCCGAAACCCGGGCGAGCGGTGGCTGCTCGGCGGTTCGCTTCGATCGTCGTAAACCGGGCTGTGTACCGATGTTCAAGACCGAGCGTTTATCGCTTTATTGTACCGTACGCGTCGCGGGCTAATCCGGGGAATTGTGGGCGTCTAAAAAATATGAATTCGGTGATTATAAGCGAGGCCCGGGTTAGGACGAAATACGCGGCTGTTAATCCGAAGGAAGACGTTCGGGGCACGTTCGTATATTTAATTATTATTACTACCCTACGCTATATAATTTATAATATTAAGAAGGAAGTGTAGAACAGTGAGTGTGTATTTGTGTGTGTGTGTGAGTGAGTCCTGTGTGGCCACCACAAAACTCTTGGACGCCATTGTCACCGGTATCCTCAGCGATTCGTTGCTTGCCAGCATAGTCAGCGAGCAGCATAGCTTTGTTGCGGGTCGTTCCACGCTCATCAACTTGCTTATCTTCAATGATTATCTCTCGGAAGCCTTGGAATCTTCCAGTTAAGTGGATACCATCTACACTGACTTCTCCAAGGCTTTAGAAAACCGTGAGATACGTCCTGCTCCTCGCTAAGCTCCCCCGCATGAGTATTCATGATAAGTTGCTATGCTGCTTGGCTTCTTATCTCTCTGAACGCTGTTTTTCGGTCCGGGTAGGTGGTTGCTTGTCTGACTCTACATCGATTCCAGTGTCCCACAGGGCTCGCATTTGGGCCCTCTTCTATTGTTATACATCAACGACTTAGGCACTAATTTTAAGTTTGTAAAAATTATATCGCTGACGATGTAAAACTATACTCTGTTGTTCACTCTGATGCGGATGCCTAGTGCGTTCAACGAGATCTGGACGCCCTCATGATCTGGTCAAGCAGCAACAGCCTCTGGCTTAATTTAGGTAAGTGTTACGTAATCTCATTCAGCAGGCGTCGGAGCCCGTTGCTGTATGACTACACCGTGGGAGCAGTCGGTCTGCAAAGAACAAGTTTGGTTTGACTCCAGTCGTTCATATGACTACCATATCGATCATCTGTGCTCTAAGGCATCTAGCCTTATCGGATTTCTAAAACGCACTGCGCGATTCTCTGATATTGATTCTATCTTTTATCTGTATAAGTCACTAGTTCTGCCTTACTTTCTATACTGTTCACAAATTTGGGCTCCGTACCTGAGGTATCAAATCGAGGGGCTGGAATCGGTCCAACATAAGTTTATACGTTATGTAGCGTATAAATTATCGCGTCCCATGCTTTACTTTAAACACAATTATCGCGAACTCGAAATTGACCTGAACATACATCCGATCAAATTGATGCTCCGCTTGTACGACTGTACCTTAGCGTACAAAATCGCTTTTAAAATGTTCAACTCTGATGTACTAAACGACGCTTTTGTACCTCGTCAAATCTTTTACGCGTTGAGGAACCGTAATTCGTTGCGTAACTACCGCTTCTACTCCACTTTATGGCGTGTCAAGAGATATTGGAACTGTCTCCCTGACGAGATTCGGAATTCTCAGTCATCTGTTTTAAACGTCGACTGGCACACTCAGTTTACAGTTTTGAGTGATCTCCCCTGGATCACATTGTTTTAACATTATTTGATCGTTGCATTATTTTATCATATCTTCTATTCTCTTGTTACTACGACTCATTCTACTTCTGCGTTCAACCTTATGTTCAACAATATCGTTTCGTGTTACTTGTAAGGGCTCATAGCCCGTGCACTGAATAAAATAAAATAAAATAAAATAATAAAGCAACAAAATTTGTTTTAGCCAATAAAGGGCTTATTTAACTTCAAGTTAAATTATATACTGATCAATTAGGAAGAACTCTTAAGATACTTATTACGTAACTTGCCATGACCGTTTAATTGTACTTATGGTGTTTTTATGACATTATAATATGTAAAGAGAAAATTTTAGTTGTTCATCAATAAACAAAATGAAACAATCATGGCAAGTTACGTAGTAAGTATCTTGAAATTTTTTAAGTGAATAATTCTATAGGCTCGATGGGTACACATTTTACTGGGGAATGAATCGGCGAGCAGCGACCGTCACAGCGGCGCGACAGATCGATCGTTACGAAAGCAGCAGCAGCTCTTTCCCCCCCACCACGCACTCTTCGCCGCGCATGATAGCATGCTCGCACAGCTCAACTCTTCCCTTACATATCAGCCGCACTTATTCACACACGCTTAAGCGGCTATCGGGTTTTCTCAAATTTCGGACGCGCTAATATAGCGGAACCTTTTCATGGTACTATAATGGAATCAGATTGATGTATTGCGGTAAACATTATTATTGTATGACACGCCCTGGCGTAAACTTCGATTTACCGCACGCTTGTGCAAAAATGCACTCTCTAAATCTCGGATTAGGCACGTTGTGTCATACAATATCGTACAATACTATTATTCTTATTATATTTTCATTATTCGTATTATACTTCGCCTATCCTAAATTTACTAGTTGATCAATAGATACTTCATCTAAGATTTTTTAACTCTATGTCAAAGTTGCGATTAAGTTTGAAAAATAAGAAAATGGCAACGATTTACGCATCGAAATCACTAAATCAAAAAATTATAAAAATGTATCAAAAATGTCACAATTAAATGTATTCTTGTAGATTAGTACTTTGCAATCAACGAAGACATATTTGAATTTGCATCAAAAACTAATTCATTTCAGTTTTGCAGCAAAGACTATAGTATATATATTTTAAACTCTTACGTTAAAGACAATAAAGTACATTTGCAGTGCTCCTCGAAGACTCTTCTGACTTCGTATACGTTTGATTCTCTGGAAACAAACTATTCAAGATTTTTCAAAATTCCACACCATCTATTTAAGTTTTCATTTCTATCGGCTGTCCTCGAAACAGCCACGTTCTTCTAATTAATCAGTATATAACTTAACTTAAGTTAAATAACCCCTTTATTAATTCATTATGACTAAATATAATAAACTGGACTTTACTCAATTGATCTCATTTCTTTTTCATTTGTTATTTCGTTGCAAAATATATCAAACTCGCCTAACCTTTTACGTAGAGCCAGTTTACTTAGGGCTGGGAAACTTGTAGCTACGTTTTTCCAATAATTAAATATGTTTTCCGATCTAGGAACCATTGACAATTTTAGATTCGTTTCGACTGTAGATTTGAAATAGTCTGTCGATTGTTTCATCATGAAGTCATGAATTTCCCAGATACTTTTACAATGTTTTGTTTCATTCACATCTGTCGTTTTGTTCGCAACTGGAATGCCTTCACCAACCTGTTTTCTTATCCGGCTCAAGGCAGATACAGTAGCTAATTTATTTTTGAAATGAAGCCTTTTATATTTTGGATCTAGTATCTTTGACACAGTCAGGAGAGAACACAATTCAAAATCCTTAAATCGATTTAGCATGGCAGTTTTAAGTCTTTTTTTGAATGCTATTCCAACATCCGTTGTAGGAAGTAAAGAATCTATTTGTATTTCCATGCAGTGAATTATTGGAATTAGCTATCTGTAGGGTAAGAATCGCCACTTATTTCAGTTATTACTGATTTAATGGGTTTCATTATAGGCAGTACGTCTTTCGGTACGTTCAACTCCTGCCTTATTAACAATTCTAGTAGTATTTCACACTTACTGATTGATTGATAAAGATATGGTTCGAGAACAACATATCTTTCAATCATTTCGATTTTCGTTGTCCATCGCGTAGGCACATCTACTTTCAATTTAAGAACAGTTCCCTCACTTTTTCTATCTTTTATTTGTAATTTTTTGAGCATATCAGATGCTGGGATGCTTGTCCTTATTTGTGTTCCAATAGCCTTGACCTTGTTAATTATTATAGTCAGTTCTTTCAAATCATGAAGGGCATCAGGTAAAAGATGGGAAACCACGTGATCTATGCAAACTAGATACTTATCCTTTTCCAACAGATCGACGCAAGCTTTCTTGATATTTGGCGCACCATCAGTTACCATTGCTGCGATTTACTCTTTGTTGATTTTAAAATCATCTAATATTTCGTCCACTGATTTGTTGAGATACGCTGCTGTATGGTTTTCATACAGTGCAAAGTAATATATTAATTTTCCAATCATTTTGGAATCTTGTAAATAATGAATAGTTATACCAATATAACTTTGATTAGAAGAATCAGTCCAATTATCCGTTGTCAAAACAATAATAAGCTACATCCTGTAGCTCTTGAATAAAGGCTTGTTTTATGAGACTGTATTTCGCTTCAACTTTTCTTGTCGTTGTCTTTTTTGCCGGAGGCTTGTATAGAGGTGCTAAAGCTTCAGTAATTTTTTGAAACCTTCATACTCCACAATGGATATTGGCAACATATCTTTACAAATCATGTAAAGATTTGTGTTACTGATTTTATCAGACATAGTTCCTCCATCTACAAAATAAGGAAGAATTGTGAAAATAAGAACAATGTAAAATTTACAGTAAGTATTTTTTTCTTGCCATTGAAAGCGGTTACACAAGCAAACGTACTCTCGATTCCCATGGCAACAACTCTAAATATAGCAATATATTAGAAAAATTATAAATTATTAAAGTTAATACATTAAATATTTTACTTACAGCAGGCTTTTTACTGCAATATCATTCGCGATCACATCCATTTGTCTTTTTACACCTATTCTTGTTTTGAAAAACATAAGATGCTGATTTTCTAGGTGCTTTCGCATATTTGTAGTGTTCCCACACATTTTATACTGATTTTGACAGTAATTACAAATAACATACTTCTTATCCTTTGACTTTGTGACATGGTTCCAAATGATACTGGTTTCACTTTTCTTTCTATAAATTTTAAAGTAATGAGATTATAAATTATAAAATAATAAGATAAAGAGGTTGGAATTTAGTCATTAAAAGAATAACATACTCGTGCTCTGACTCGTCTTGTAAATCTCTTATCTATATAAAAATAAACCCATCAAAGGATAAATAAATAAGTATGATAATATTATTAAATTACAAAAAAGAATTTAACAATACCATTAGTGCTGTAGACTCATTAGAATATCTGGTTCCGTCACCTTTTTCTGAAATCCTGAATCACCCTTTTTTTGAACTCGTGTTTGTAATACGTTAACGTTTTATGGTTGTTGATTCTTGTCCATATTATCTTGTGCTAGTTGTACTTGCGATGCCTGAGGTTCTGATTGATGTATTGTTTCTTGATCATGATCCGAATTGTCAGTTGTTCTCTTAGAGCTATCTATGTTGGAGCTAGTAGTGCAAGTGTTGTAAAAAAAATTTATTTAAAATTTTATCGAAAGACATATTTTGTTTTTAAATTTGTGTGTTCCTCGAATGGACGGCTTGCTCTTTGAGCGACGAGCGAGCTTTCCAACTAATCGACGGTCGCGCGCGACTCTGCTTTAAGCCTCAGAGGGTCTCCTGTATGCGCTATCACTGCGGTGTGTCGCGTCGATTTTTATAATTAATGCAATTTCGCGAAGAAAAAAAAACAAACAAACAAACGAGTACATAGCCTCAACAGAGTGTATAGGAAGAAGGCACTCGGTGTGAATTTCTCTCGCGGTCGTAGCGAGTGGCAGAAGCACGCGCCGAAATCCAACACCCGCACCGCGCCGCCAAGGCCTTATGCGTGTACACCTTGTATCCATACAACGCCAAAGGAGGTCTCTCTCTCTCTCTCTCTCTCTCTCTCTCTTTCGCTCCCGCGGCGCTTTCTGTCCCCACGCGGTTTATCTGTCAGGATGGCAAACTTATAGGTACAAAACAAATATGCTGTTATCTATTATTTAGCCTTGATTTTGAATTTTTATGTTTTACTTTATAAAACCGAAAAAGAATCGATCCTCGATTCCCAGTTTAAAGATAATGGAGAATCGTGGGTCAAAAAGAATCGATAGAATAATCGATTCTTCAAAAAAAGAATCGGTCGATTCTTACAGAATCGAAAAGAATCGCCCATCACTAAAATCTTTAGTTCTTCTTTCCCCTTCCATCCCCACACCTCTGCCCCGCATTCCATTACACTTTTCACTATTGTGTCAAATAGCCTCATTCTTAGTTCCCAATGGTTTCTGAAGAGCTCCTTCCCTAGTCCTCACGTTGAACTCATTACCGTGCTTGCCTTCTCCTTTAGTACCTCTATCTCCTTCTCTTCCCAGAAAAACTTTCTTCCTTTTTTCTCCTTCTCCTATTTTTAAATACTTCGACCTTTCCTTGTTTAGTTCTAGACCTTACCTCTCTATTATCCTTTTCAATTTTTTTAGCATTTAACCCTGTCGCGTTGTTTGCTACCATCACTACGTCGTCCGCATATGAGATCGACTAGAATTTCTTTTTTACTAATACTATCCCTCCTTCCTGTACTTTACTTAGTTCTTTCTCTGTGTCCGCCATCGCTACATTGAAAAGAGTCGGGCTTAATGGGCACCCTTGTCTCACCCCTTTGTATATCTCGAATCCTCCTATCATTTCGTCTCCTATTTTGACTTCGCTCCTGGTCCCTTTGTACAACTCTTTTATCCTTATCCTTATTCTGACACCTATTCCTAGCTTTCTCATCATTTTTCAGACCTCTCTTCTATTTACTTTGTCGAACGCTGTTCTCATGTCTGCAAAAAACGCATATACCTTTCCTCCTTTCTTATCTAATTTATTTTCTATTGCCTTGCTCAGAATAAAAATAGCATCTGCTGTCCCTCTCCCTTTTCTGAAATCCATTTGTGTGTCATCCAGTAATTCCCTTCCCTCTAATTTTTTTTCCATCTTTTCTCTTATTATTTCTGTATATAGTTTATACCCCGTGCCCATGAGTGTTATCCCTCTAGAGTTCTTTGTCTCCTCTTTCTTCCCTTTCATGAAGAGCAGTGTTATCACTCCTGTTTTCCATTCTTCTGGAATTTTTTCCCCTTTCCATATTTTATTCTGTATATCAGTTATCTCCCCTATTGCCTGTTCTTCCCCGTGTATCCATACTTTATTTTGTAGACAATATGCTTCTGGTGCTTTTCCCTTCTTTATCTTGCCAATTGCCTTCCTCACCTCATATTCGGATATGTTTTCCTCATTCTACTCTCTATCTCCTTCCTCATCTTCTCCTTGTGTACTTGCTCCCAGCTCATCTTCTATCTCTTCTTCCAGCTGCTCTTTAAAGTGAGTTAACCAATCCTCTTGTACTTGTACAATCCTCTGTATTTTACTGCTGCATCTTGTCCTCTTTTTCCTCCTCCTGCATTTACCACTTCTCAGAATTTTCTCCCGGTTTTGTAATCTTCTGCCTCTTCTATCTTCTTCCTCCTTTTTTCTTTCTAATAGTACTCCCTACTTTCTTTTTGCTTTGATTTACTCTTTTCTTCCTGATACCAATCGCTTTGCCCAACTTCCCAGCTTTCTTGAGTCTACATTCTTCACCCCACTAGGTGTTTCTTTTTCTTTTCCTGCCGCCTCCCTTTCTCTTTCTGACTGCTTTTTCCAGTTTTCTTATATATATATATATAAAAGAAAACTGGATATATATAATTTATTTATTTTTATTTATGTATATATATATATATATATACATACATACATACATAAATAAATCGAAATTTCAATAAATTCTGATAATTTTGAAAATTTTGGAAATTGTTTCAAAAGTTTTTAGCGATTTAAAGTTTTAGTAAGGAGATAGAAATAAAGTCATCGTCGTCATCGCCCCCTAAAAGCGAAAACGACCATTTTCGCTTCTCTTGAATTCCGACTCTCAAATTATTGTAGGCTCGTTCTACCTTATAGGAAGCGAAAATGGATTAATTTATACATGTATTATGACTATGGACTCTTGCTCTACATTTTGTCTGACGCTCGGAAAACCCTATTTTTGGTCCACTTTATAGGCGCCGAAAATGGTCGTTTTTATGCACGTGTTATAAAAATATATTTTTCCAATAACTACATAATATTGCTTAATACAATACATTCTTCAAATTTAATTTAAATTTAAATAATAAGTATTATGCTTCAATTTTATGATGTAATTACTTGCCACGCTACTCGTCTGCGTGGACGCGATTTTGAGCGCCGACGGTATTCTGTCCGCGACTACTTTTGGTGAACGTACGAGTGTCCGCTGTTACTTGCGGTCATTGAATGCAAGTTGGTTGTGACACTTCTATATCCTGCGGACTCAGCTTATGTCCGCTATTCTCACCTCGTATGTGGACGCTGATGGGTTGTCTACAGGAGTCGAACTCTTACCTGAACGTCGTGACAGCGTAGTTAATATGAATTTATTTATGCTAGTTAAGGTTTAATTATTATGTATGAGGTAATACACAAGGGTTTCATATCTATTGAATGTTATTTTTTTTTTTGGCCCGAAGCGCTTTACATACTTTCAGAATACAGAGTTTCACTGAATTTAGATGTTGTATTATTATGTTCGCAAGTTTTACGTTGTACGGTTGTTTCTTGGAATGTTTAGTCTAATTTCTTAGTTGTATTCATAATTAGTCTTAGCAACATACAATTATTATTAGCCTGTGCACTCGAGATGGTTCTAAACACCCTTTTGTGGCAAGAGCTGATCGTATTAGTCTACACGCGTTCACGTGGCAATATATTAATGTTGGTCAATTGCTCTTGCTAACGCCGAAAATTCGACTTGACGGTTCTTAGCTTGTACTTATCTCTGTTGCACGGATCTGAGTTCAAAGGGCTCTCCAGTGTATGCTATGCCAAGGAACGGATTTAGCACGCTCCCAAGGTGTTAGTGTTGGTTGATATGTCAGAGGTCAAAGCACTCGCTCCGATTTTTGGCGCTCAGTTGTGCAATGTCGCAATCAGATGCACCTTCGATCCGTATGCACTATCTACGTGCTCACACGGTTGCTGGTTCGCAGAATGTACACATATATATTTTAATAGTATAAATGTGGGACATCACACATGTATGGATTTTCATGTTTTTAAAGTCTATAAAGCGGGAGTAAATTAGCCTGTTTCTTACACAGCTACTACACAGCATTAAATATTTAGAAATAATAGTATTACTAGCAATAATCACTTCGCACACTCACGCTCGCTCGGTTGTATTTTAATGGGGGTTTATTTCAACATGTACATTGTAAATAAGTGCATTTAAAATAAATTTCTTAGGATTTAAATTTTCAATTATATAAAAGTTCATATTTTTAAAATATTGTAAATTTTGTGTCATAAAATTCTGCAAGGGAACAGATATATTTTAACAATTGTAAAATAATTCATTTAATTGAATTTTTTAATCTGTATTTTTAAATTTAATTAAACAGTAGCATAAATTTAAAATTAATGTTCTAAGATAAGAACATTTTTAATGGTGTTAAATATGAGGCAGATTGATTAGACAGAAAAAAGTAATGCATTTTTTAAAATTGAATCATTCAAGATGTTATAAACTCTGTATATCTACATTGTATAAGTTATTTTAATATATATATTTATATAAATATACGCACTGTAAAAGAGGTTTAAATGAGATGCGAATTACAAAGAGGTCACTCTAATACTAATAAAATTAACCCATTAAGGCCCAAATGAACTGATCTTTGATGTTGATTATGATTGTTTACTGCTTTTAAAAAAATAAATATTTGCATTTACAAGGCATCATTTCTTATGTTTTTGAGGTCTCCCTATCGAATTCCGCCGAGAAATTAAAAAAAAATGACATTTAATTTTACTTTTTAAAGAAAATTAAAAAAAAAAACACGATTTTTAATCAATTTTGCTTCCTTTTAGAGGAAGCTTTGTTATAGTAAAATTTTAAGTTTCGTTAAAACTTCTAGAAAATACTTTTTGGTGCCTTAGAAGTTCAAATCACGTGTTTTTAGAAAATGTCCGTATGGATGTGTGTGTGTGTGTGTGTGTGTATACCGTAATATTTCTGGAACTACTCGGTCAATATCAATAAAATTTGACATGCATATATATTTTTTAATTCTGAATTCGGGAAAACATTTATTTTTTATTTTTCGAACTATTTTTTATTTTATGGACAATTTTTTATTTTTAAAAAGACTATTTTGCGTTTTTTCAATCATCCCATCATTACAAACAATTCAGAAATATGCATTTTAAAGAGAATAAAATTACCTACTTTTTCCCGTTTGGTCCGCGGGATCGACCGCAAAAAAAAAACGCCCGCTGAGCAAAAAGAATTAGGAACGCCAACAAATATTTCTAAAACAATGGTCAATAGTTTACGTCAAATATACGTATATGTATGCGTGTTTGTATATGATCATGTACATGTGTGTGTGTGTGTTCGGCGGTGTCTTACGCGGAAATGAGTACACGCGTTACAAAAAATATGGTGTGTACTAAGGGCTCAACGGGCTTTTTCCCCTTGTGCGGTTGCAGTACTCGTCTTGACTTGAACTACAAACTCCACACTTGACCTAAAAAAGCCCACTTTACGCTCTCGGTATACAATATACTATTGTTTCCGCAAATGTGGAAAAAAAAACGTATGAGGAAATATAAAGCTACTTTAGTCCTAATTTTCAGGAAATAAAGTGGCTGTTATAGTTTAGTCGTGACTAAACTAATTTTCTTACAATTTAATTTATTGGTTTCAGGCATTGAGAATGAAATTGAATTTAACGAAATATCCCCGGATTGGTTATTAGAAACAACGGAAGATTTAGATTCTTATATTGCTCAACGACATTTTGAAGATGCATATAATTTGTTTTATAAAGCAAAAGCATTTGTTGCTAGTAATAAAACAAGCCGACATCTAAGGGAAATAGAAATCGCACTTAATGATCGAGCTTATAAGCTTATCAGTGTCATTACAAAAGAAATTGAGTCTAGTGCAGATGCTAAATCTCTTCAAGGTGGCGGTCTAAGAAGTGCCAGAAGGGCTGTACGACTTCTCATACAACTTGAACGTACTGCTAAAGCTTGTCAATTATATCTTCGTTTATGTAGTGCAGCTTTAAAAGCAAGTATAAAGAGAGTTAAACGAGAAGGTTCTACTGTAGCCTACGTTAAACAAGTTAGTGCAATAGCATTTAGCAACATGGCTGAAGTAGCACGAGAATTTCTTAAAAATTTTCCATGTTATACAAGTTGCAGTTCAGGTAATATAATTTTATTTTCTTCGGTAAATTTGAAAAAAATAGTATAACTATTCATGTAATATTTTCAATATTACATGAATAGTTTTTCTCTCTGAGAATAATTTTAAACTGTTTATAGAAGTTATATACTTCAAAGTTCTCAAATTGTGGCTTCTAATCGTTTTTGAATGTAAGTGACGTTTGCCTGATTTTAGGTAATTTTGGTTAAAACATGAAGTGATGACTATCGCTTCTATAGTGGTTTTGTCCAGCCGTCTGCTTCCTGAAGCATTGTCAAGTCGTCTACTTCATGGAGCATCGTCCAAATGTCTACTTTTTGCTGTATCTTTCTATTATTCTCTGGACAAACTTGACCCCGACAGCTACGTTCCTTTGCATTGGGCAGGGCAGTAAAAGCTCAACTCTTTGGCCTACGTTCCTCTGCATCAGTCCGAGGATTGTTTCATATTTATGACAGTGGCCTTGGTCTCGGAACATTTTACGTGGCTGTTATAATATACTGGGCAGTTTAGATGATCGTCTATTTTAAATCTGTGTAGGTACGCCCGAGAGCATTCGTGCCGCGTCAAAAAGTGTGCGTCTTCCTCGTTGGCATTTTCACCCGCACTGGTCGGGTGCATAGAACGAAGTCGTTGAATGTTGATGGCTCTCTTCCCTCATGGCTTTCCGTCTCTCGCTCTTTTTACGCACCCATGATAGTTTCAACCATTAACAGTCTCGATTAGCTGATCGTACTGTAGTTAGGTACTACCTATTTCACTCTCCCTCTTCGTCCTCACTCAGCAACCTCGTGACTTTCTCTTCGACCTTTCTCAACTCGACGAACCTTAAAGCTTCCTCTTCGTCTCTCCTCCTGGTTTTATCGAGATATGCGAGAGGTGGTGCAAACATCACTCCTCTACGCGTTTTTCTCTCAGTACATTTTTTACGCGAGTGTGCAGGTTCATTTATTTCTGGGTCCCCAAGTTCAAGTTTCCTAAATCTGCTGTTATTACACAGCAGTTGAGGCATTAGACTACGGTGTTACAAAGATCGTATTTAATAGGAATACGGGCTGCGCAAGTCTACAAATAATTATTCAATTAAGGGTTCCTGCCTGGTTTAAATCCTGAAAATACAAAAAGATATGCGTCTGATTAAATTTTGTTCTTTTCAAGTAAATTATAAAACAAAAAATATCTAGTGAAAATATTTACGATATACATTATTTCTACCAATAAATATATATGTACCATACAAAATCACTAAGCAAAATTCATGACATTTTACTATACAAATAAATATTTTTAGTCACTTGCCTCGGCTTTGTGAAAGATTCGCACCGTCTTTTTTACTCTATCCATGCTTAAAATGTACTTTAAACATGCTCCCTTAGCCTACAGAAAGACATTTTTAAAAAATATCAATTAAATGTTGTTAGCAACAAGTACAGTGTGAAAAATATTAATTAAATTTATTAGCTACGTATACAATGTATGAATAATAATATTTAACTAATATTTTTTAGAAATGTCTTCTATTAGGTCTGAGGGGATATGTTTAAGGTACATTATAAGACCGGGTAGAGTAAAGAAGACGGTTCGGATCATTCACAAAGCCGTGAAAAGTGACGAAAAACACTTATTTATATAGTACTAGGTTAGTAACCGAATGAGATCTTCCGTATTTTACTCTTAATTCCTTGTTCTGGTATGCTTTTTTCATTGTATTTATATATCTACAATCAATATCCGAACTACAATCAATTAATATGAGGTTGCATTTTTTTACTTATTTTCATTAGGGTTAGTTTAATATGTTTTTAAATTTACGCTGATTTATCTTCTTTGTTGACTTTTATATTCACGAAATTTGTATCTGTCATGGGCAGTCCTTCCAATTTTTCTTGTTGTGATGATTGTTTCGCCATTTCAAAACGTTTATTTCTCTCTATTTTGAAAATTTTTACATGAAAAAATGAGATAAACTGATTTTAAAATTCTTCTGAAAAGTAAACAAAACTGTTGCTGTATCGTTTTTTCTTGTTTACGTTTTTGTGTATAAGCTGAAGATTAGCGCAAATGATAAGGGAATTGAGTTAACTTAGCAACAAATATAAGTTTCTGTTTATATTTGTTGCTAAGTTGACTCCCTTTGCTACTTTGTGCAACGCAATCGGCCAATTGTATACAAATATCATACACGTAAACAACTAAACACACATGAAGCGTTAGAGACACGTTAAGCGTAACGAGAGAAAAAAAAAACGAGGGATGATACTCGTGCTCGTGATAATAATCCACCATTATTTTGAGCTGATTTGAAAAATATAACGGAGACAGGCTGATGATATGTTGCATTCCCGTATTTCTTTTATTTTTTTTGTTTGGTTTCTCCCTTGGCGCTAAAATGATAATTGGTAGTGGAATCCGTTGATTATGTTACTATTGCTTTAGGTAATTACATTGATACTTAAACAAATTGAAGCAAATATATATGTATAGACGAAGCAAAAGGCAAATACATTGAAATTACTATCGTATAAAAATTCATGAAAGATAAGTTACAAAGATAAAACAAGTGATATGAAATGCTCGCTTTGTGATTGGTTGCTTTGTGAAAAAAGATGATACAAGTTGTACATACAGCGGAAAGTGTTGGAAATCCTATTTGACAATTTTTTCCGGCCGTGTTACTATTAATATTTAACGCATTAAGTCAACGGAGCTGTAGTACGACATTGTGCACGATAGAGTCGTGATGTATGCAATTCGTATGAATGCAATTCGTTTAGAAAAAAAGAGAATGAAAGACAGAGTGGAAAATATGGACAAAGACAGCGCAGAGAAGAAAAGGCAAGCGATAGAGTAGAACATATGAATGAAAATCGCGCAGAGAAGACAAAAGCAAGACAGAGTGGAAAACATGGACGAGAATCGTGCAGAGAAGAAAAAAGCAAAAGACAGAGTGAACAACATGGACAAGAACCTTGCAGAGAAGAAAACGGCAAAAGATAGAGTTGAAAATATGAACGAAGACCGTGTAGAGAAGAAAAAGGCGAAAGACAGAGTTGAAAACATGGACGAAGACCGTGTAGAGAAGAAAAAGGCGAAAGACAGAGTTGAAAACATGGACGAAGACCGTGTAGAGAAGAAAAAGGCGAAAGACAGAGTAAAAAATATGGACGAAGATCGCGCAGAGAAGAAAAAGGCAAAAGACAGAGTAAAAAATATGGACGAAGATCGCGCAGAGAAGAAAAAGGCAAAAGACAGAGTAGGAAATATGAACGAAAAAAGAATAGGAAAAAAAAGGAAGAACGATCAAACGGAAAATATGAATGAAGATCGCATAGCGAAGAAAAGGGTAAAAGAGTAGAACATATGAACGACCATCGTGTACAAAACAAACAGAACACAGATAGAGTAGAGAACATGACTCTTATTCGTAGTAATAAAAGACGTATTACTGACAAATTACGTAAAAATTTAACGCCAATAACTAAAATTTCTGATTCTGGTGAGATGGATTATTTTTGTCCGCATTGTAATGCCGCATTTTGGTCGGTAGAATTTTCGAAAAAAAGTTGTTGTCATAACGGTAAAATTAAATTACCAATTTTAAGGGGATATCGTAGCCAAAATGTTGGAAGGGTAACATCCTACTATACCGACAAACACATTTTTTTGTTATAAATAAATAATTAAGCACATTCCGAACAAAAGCTTTGTCAATAAGTGTTCTTACTATTATAACAAACACTTCAAACTTGAAATCTCGTCGATTGATGCTGCATTTTTGACAAACAACGAAAAATGCGGTCTGAGGTGGCGATACGCCACGGACGACAACGGAGGTTACTCTATCGCCTCTTACAAAGAAAATAAACAATTTACACTACAAATCGTTGTCAATACGTGTTCATTATACGATTTGGCACAGTCACGTATGTTCAGACATACAACGAAGCAAACTATAAATGCAAATAACGAAAAATACGACGCGAGGTGGGCCGAGTTCAATGACAGCCATGAAAACTAATGCTCACCGATTCACGTCAGATGGCGCTTATGGTAATTTCGTCACCATCGCCGGCTAAAGGAGAAACGTTAGCATCAGCACAGTACGCGTGTTCCAAAACTCGGGCACCTCTGTTTCTGTCTCTCTCAGCCATACGTGAGTTGCGTGCGTCTGAGAGAGACAGAAAAACGGGCGCCTGAGGTTCGGTATACGCCCTAAGTTTTCAAAGATTTCCTGACCTTGCACTTACGACAGATCTAGCGAAGGTCGAGGAGGCAACCAACGCTAATATTTATTTATTTACGAGCCTAAACGCGAATTTTGACTCTAC
>QLSS01000935.1:0-18951 GCA_024372645.1 Trichomalopsis sarcophagae | reverse complement strand
AGAGAGAGAGAGAGAGAGAGAGAGAGAGAGAGAGAGAGAGAGAGAGATAGAGAGAGAGAGAGAGAGAGAGATTAGAGGAAAACATAGACTAGCGCAAGTCGCAGAGTAGGATACGAGAAAGAATGATTCACCAGGAACGGAGCCGAGCGAAGCGTCGCCCCGAGCACGAGAACAGTTGAGCGCAGTCATTGTTGTTTATCGTACTACTGCACTGATAGTGTGCAGATTAGAGCACAGGCGCAGAGCAGCGCCAAAGTTTAGTCGCAGTCTCGCGTCGAACGCGGATCACATCTCGGTGCAGCGCTCATCGGCTGGGGTAATCATGCATACGCGACGTCACTGCATACAGTCATGCATTTCGAGGAAATAACAATGCTTTTCGAAGCCGAGTGTGTATGCTAATGGACATTTTCACGAAAACGTTGATGTACCAGTGCGCGTGAGTAAAAACAGCTCGGTGATTTGCATATAGACGGTAAAGCTATGCGGTGAAACATCGACGAGACATAATGTTTTTAATCCTCAACTGCTCGTGGCTGGCTCGTGACAGCTTCTCGTTCAAAACGAATAAAATACTTATCAAAATTTGCTATATTTTGATCGGTGGATGGCTTTTGCATGCTTTATCAGTTTAGAGATATGTAGGTACCGGTAGGAGAATAAGACACTCGTAAGATGCGAACGACGCGTCGAAGCTGTCGTTTATAGATAAAACCGCGTTATCATTCAAACTTTGTTTTGAAGCCATGGCGTCGTATGATGCACGAATTGAATTGCTTGCAATAAAAGAGAAATGATCAAACATGTCACCGTGCACGCAATTATTATATACTACTTTTCAATTTTTTAAAATGGAATAAATTCAGAAAGTTGTCGTCAGTAGTTGACAATGAAGCTGGAATATAAACAACGAAATCGACTTGTAAAATAATAACGCATTCGGATAAAGTGCTGAGTGTACGTTATCGCGCTTTTCAGAGAGAAAGAATGCGCGGAACCTTTGAGGCATTCCAAGCATAGAAAAAAGTCAATATCCATCCGACTAATTGCAATTCTCACGAACTTCAATATATCGCAATCAAGTGGACGGAAAAACGGAGCTTGTCAATCGCACTGTTGTTCACAGAGACAGGGACACGGCCAGGGGTCACCACGAGTCAAGTCTATACAGTACAGCTACAGCAGCAACGAAGAGACATCGAGGACCGATGAGCGACTTTTATGACAGAGGATCGAACGGAAAAACGCCGCAGCCGAGGCCAAGGGACGACGCCTTATCTGTCAGTGGACGCCTTTTTCCTTTTGTCAAAACCGCGCGGCTCTCCGGGCCCTTTGACGCATTGCCGATAGCGTCCCGAGAGGATCATGACCTGCTGGAGGAAAACGAGGTTGGTGATCAATACGGTTACTATATTTTTTTCATTCCCTATGCATCTGATGCGTATAGTTGATGTCTATATGTATAGCAATATTCCATAACGTGAGAAACGCATATATTCGAGGCTGTACGTGTGTGGTAGAAAAAGTGTGGCAAACTAAAATTAATTTTGTTTCTCACTGTCTTTAAAGTGTATTATCGATAACAGCGGTCACTCTTCCCGGCAAATGACGCGAAGTCACCAGCATGCAAATTACTTACCATTGATTCGAGATTAAAATTTTCACTTGGCAACAACTCAATTCAGCTTAGCTGTGCGAAATTAACGAGTCGTATTAACTTAACGCTGTTTAAAAAGAAATAAGAAACATGGTCTATATTGATGATTTTAGGATTTAAATAAATAATTTACAGTACAGCGTGTTCTCACATCGAAAACTAATCCATGAAAATCTAAATCAGACAAAACATAAGTTTCTTATATCTATAGAAATCTATTAGAAAATTGTAATTAAAATTATTTCATAAAACTCACGCTAGATTTTTATAATTATAAGTTCAACAACCCAAGACAGTAAAACTCGATTTAAGAAAAAATTTACGTACATCTCTGCAAACTAAAAAATCTTGTCATACGAAATATAGAATAACCTTTAAGTACGTGTTTTATATATTTGATAACTATTTTACCGATATAGCAGTAGAAGAATATCGTTGATCTTTTTTAAAAAATCTGTTTCAGTCGTGAAAGAGTCCTTTTATGACTTTCCCGAACTCTGACGACATGTCACGTGCTTGTACGTGATTCAAACTTGTGAACTCTACCGAACAGCAGATAGCTAGCCTTGAACGACTTTAAAATCTTTTTTTATTTCGCACTCCATTAAATCATTGACATTACCAGTTGTGTAAGCGCATTATAGCATAAATGCAACGGAATAATAGATAGAGAGTGTAGCAATAAACACTGTTTCACATTTGATAAAGTATCAAAGCATATTTTACATCAACTCTTAAAATGCTTCGAGCTTTCATGCTTTTAGCAGACAATGTTTTGAAATAATAATTAAATAGTATAGACATTTTATTGATTTGGTGATTTGCAGATTTTTGAAGTATTACACTATGAAGTATCAATGATATTAAAAAGATATTCTACCCAACAAAGGCTCAAATGACTGCCTATTAATATTTGTATATGGATGATAATAAACTCAAATCATATAATAAGAATAATAATGACTCTATCAATATGCAAATGTATATATTTGCTAAAGAAAATTATTTTTTTCCGCTGCAAACAAAACCCGTTAGCTTTAATGTGCGAAATGGTTTTACAACGCAGTCATTAAAAACAATCACACGACGACATTATAGAAACGCGTGCATCCGTGAAATGCTCGAACGCGTGCATTTTCATTGCGTGCCGTAAAATATTAGACATCTATTTATTTGATGTTGATTCTTGACAAAGTACTATCTGCGCATGAGATTGCACGATGTTGACATCGATGCGTGACCCTTGCAGACGAAATAACAGGTGATTCGCCAAGCTTTGCGACGTCGGTTTATACGTCAACTTGACATGCTTTTCGAGAATGCAGGAGGCGTTTTAAAATTTTATTTTTTTAGAGGACTCATTTTTATTCTATGGTCTCGGTAGACAATGTGCTTACAATACGCAAATACTGCGATATCGCATTATAGAAATAGTATATTACCTTAACGAGCCGAAGGCGAGGGTAGTAAACACGAGATCGAGGCTGTTCAATTTTCCTCGTGTGGTGCGTATACTATTTTTCTTATTTTTCTAATTCGTACCAGCACCGAAATTGCACATTCCGTGCAACTATGGAGAAAGCGCGGATTTCAGAGTGTAGATGTGGAGTTGGCTGCAGGAGAAACGATGACGCTTTATTAATTAATAGCCGTATACGTTTTGTTAAACAGGGCGCAGGGCGAAGCGGAGCGTCCCGAGATCGTGGACGACGACCTCGAGACTGCGGAGCAGCGACGTCAGCGTTACAGAAGCATCTACGTTATTTACTTCACGATGTTTCTCATGTCGCTGGGATTTAGCATCATCTTGACCGGAGTCTGGCCGTACTTACAAAAGGTATAATAAGAAACTTTAGTGCTTCAGATTTCGCGCTCGTTAACCCCGCGCGCCACATCCTTTCCTCTCCGCGAGTTTCGCGGATGATTTTTACGAGCCGACGTATAAAGGCTCTTGCCATTTTCTATAAGGTCTCTTGTTTTCGGTGGGAGTGCAAAACACGAACGCGGCATATCGGGCGATCGCCGCGCGCGCTATAAATTCAGTATCGAGCGCGCGCTTTTTGCGCCTCTAATGTATTGAATTAAAATTCTCCGGCGAAGCGATTCGAAGTACGCCGAAAAGCCGCGCCGAATTCCTATACGCGGAGAGCTGATGAGATTCTCGAGCTCGAGGGGACAAAAAGACAGAGAGGGAGAGAGGACGACGCTCGGAATCCGCGCCGCTACAAGCCCCGATTTGTTTCCGACGCGAGATCGGTTCGCAAAAAGGAGCTGGAAGATGCAAACAAAGAGCCTGCGGCCGCGGGTGTATTATGGCGTTATACGAGAGGACCGAAGTATACAGGTATATATATACAATACATACAGTGCCGCGCGTTTCGTTGCAGTTGGACAAGTCGGCGGGCAAGGAATTCATGGGCTACGTGGTGGCGGCGAACCCACTGGGTCAGATGCTGTTCTCGCCACTGGTCGGCTGGTGGGGCAATCGCCGGGGCTCGGTCAGGCTGCCTCTGCTCATGACCCTCGGCCTCTTCACCTTCGCCTCGGCCATGTACAGCGCCCTCGAGGTCCTGCCCGGCGAGCACAAGCTCGTCATGATCGTCTCGAGGTTCTTCGTCGGCGTCAGCTCTGGTATGACGTGCTCTTAAATACAGCCGGCTATCCGAACTTTGCCTGCAACGCGGTCAGCGCTCGGTATCTTCCGGTGCAGGTCGGTAGTTGAACTATGCGCGCGCGGATGGCTCGTATAGATCGACGCTGCGGCCTATAGCGATCCTATAACAATTTTCTTCAACGACTAGACGAGACAAAACTTTGCGCGCTGCTAGATCAGCGTGTACTTATGAAGGGGCTATGTCGTTTAAAATTAAAGCTCTTTACTAGTATAATTAGGACGGATCCGCCGGTAATACGCCTACGCGAAGCAGCGAATCTCGTGAATAAACAATAAAGGAAAAGTGCACTCGTTTCGGCTATAAGGGACGCAGCTCAGAACCTTACGAATGTGCGTGCACTAAACGGAATGTAAAATCAAAGAGATACGCGCGCGATCAATTATATAATTTTAATTTTCTTAAAACCGTTCCGAGTGGATAATCCTCTGCTTGGAAATATTCTTGGAAAGCCTCGCTTAACTAAAGCAGAGCAGAGAGCAACCCCTCGGGGCGACTGCGTTGCCCGTATCGCTGCAGCGCGAAAGACCAGGGCTCCTGTATAAATAAATAAATAAATATATATATATATATATATATATATATATATATAAATGTATACGGTAGTTTTCTTTTTTGCCTCGGCGCGTGATTTCTCTCCGCCGAGGCTGACGCGGGGGATTTAAGAAAAGGGGATAGCGTATAACGTGCTCGCCCGCGTCTTGTTCCAGCCAACATCGCGGTGGCGCGCTCCTATCTGTCCGCCGCCACGAAGCTCGACGAGAGGACGCAGGCTGTCTCCATGGTCTCCCTGGCTCAGGTAATTCGCACCGGCGCATTTGTCGTCGACATTTTCTCAGTTTTCTCTTACGCGCTCTCTATATACCGCTCGCCTGTTTTTTCTCCCCGCGTCTTTGCGCGCTCGAGGCGGTATTCGCGATTCCAGAGAGATAATATTCAAATATTCAAATTGCGGCGGGGGACGCGAGATTCTGTAATGTCCGCGCTCAACTTGCGCGGCTGCTTTAATCAACCAAAATGCACTGGTTTTGCGCAATGCCAGAAACGCTCACGCACCGCTCTAATTTTGTTCTGCGCTAAAAAAAATTTTCAGGTGCTTGGTTTCGTTGTAGGACCGGGTCTGCAAACGGCCGTAACTCCTTTAGGGGACGACGGCTTCATCTTAATGGGGCTCCCGATGAATATGTACACGGCGGCCGGCTGGATCAACGTACTTATGGGAATACTCAATTTCTGCCTTTTTCTGCCCTGCTGCTTCAAGGAGCACAAGATCGCCGCGAGGGAGGCAATGCGAGATCAGGGAAAAGCATCCGGTAATCTCGATCATTTATTCATACTGCCTCGAGAGCCTCGAGAGCTCCATGCCGTGTGCAGATATATGATCACGCGCGCCTGTGCGTGTGTGTTTTTGCATCTAACGCTCCGTCTTTTTCTGCTTCGCCCAGAGAAGGAGACGTGGAAAGCCATGAAACCGGATTACCTGGCGGCCTGGACCTTGATATGGGCCTTCTTTGTCTTGGTCTTCAACTTCGTGCTGCTAGAAACGTAAGTATAGAGCGAGCTTTCGAGCGTCCTGTTCGTACTTTTGTTTTTGAAAATTCATATTCATGCCCGCGCACTTATGTGCACTATCTGCGCGTAACGACCGTGATAATGATGTAATTGCGAGACCACACGGATAACTTAGCACGAAATTATTCAAAGTGAAATCATTATAATGTTAAGGAAAAGGAAAATTAATTATTGAAGTAGAGATGCGCTGCTGCAGCGTTATCTCTACTTAATTTTACCACAACTAAACGTCCGAACGTGAAACTCCTCTTAGCTTTGTTTCATTATTCAAGCATAGATTTTCACCTGCTGGCTATTTACGGCGGGCGATTAAGCTTATATTGATGCAGTATTTGTTAACTTTAGAATTACGAGTATGATATAGCATTATGACATTATGTATAGCGGGTCAATTTTATGTAATTACATGTCTTCACGCTGCAAGTCTGGAACTTTTAACGGTCGATAGAACCTCGCTTCCTCAACACATTTTCAGCTCTCAAAGTTTTTCCATTTTGCAAAATGAACGCGCGTCGTCGCGGAATCGAGAGAAAAAAGTCTCGATTGATTTTCTCGCCCGCAACTCGGTATAGGTAGGACCCGTACTAGGCTGGGGTGTCTGAAAGCGTGGGCGTTGAATTTTGCAGACTCGGGACATCGTTGACGATGGACCAATTCGCCTGGGACAGGAAGCAATCGGTGTTTTACATGGGAATCCTAATGAGCGTCGGCGCCGTGGTCGCCTGTGTCACCTTTGTCCTGATAGGACCGCTCTGCAAAAGGTAATTGCACCAGACTGACGTATTTGAGTCGATGTATCTATCGTCGAGCGTAGCAAACAAAATAATTCGACGCGCTTGATTTTCTTTCGAAGGTTTCAGGAGCGACGAGTTATGCTCTGGGGCGGCTTTTTCTTCATGGTAATCGGACGAGTCATTTGCATTCCAATGGGGACTGATCCGCCGCTCATCGCTGAACTTGGACGTAAGTCACACGCCGCGGCATTCCTCATTTTCATTTTTTATTTCGAACAAAACCGCCTTTCTCTCTCTCTCTCTCTCTCTCTCTCTCTCTCTCTCTCCGGCTTTGTAATTTATGCGCGAAATGGATATTACCCTGTCGGTAACCACAAATTATATTAATTTTTGAAAGACGACGGCCTCTCTCAACGACTTACGGTTTTGCTAAATCTTTTGTATTTGTGCATATAATACCTGCGCGTTTGTTCGACCTCGACTGCAGCGCGCGCCGCGATCTTTCTCCCTTTCTTTCTGCGGTTACAACGGGAGTTGCCGCGCACTGTTACGCACTAAAAGGTTTTCTGTTGATTTTCGACGATTTTCTGCACGTCGCACACCATTTACCTTCCGACCGCTTCGCAGGCATCGGCGTAATCGGTTGTGCTTCGTGGATTCGCGTCGAATTTTCAACGACAACTTCAGTTTTTTGCCCGCGTCACGCGAAAAGCCATTTAAAGCTGAAATCTACCGAAGAAATAGTTTATATAATTAATCTTCGTAAAGCAGAGAGAAAACTAGAGCTAAAATACTTGTGTTCATCGATCAAAATTACCGTACGCCATAATCCATTACGTATCAAAACACATTAGCGACTCGTCGTTTTTAGCACGTATTAACCGAGCACAATCAAGTAACAAACGATGGATCATCATCGGATTAACATTGTTTTGTCACTCGTCCATAATGTCCTCCTGAATTTAATTGGCTGATTTACGAGACCAAGAGTTTTTTCAGCGAATTAAAAAGGAATAAAGAATCTCGGAGAACCTGTTTCTCGTTTCGGTAGCTCGATTTCAAGCCCGATTATGACGCTCTTATGTGTTTCTATCCCTCGATCAATATTCAGAGGGCAATGATAGCCGATTTAGCCATGAATATGGATAACCAATGGTCCCGCCGGACTTAGCATTGATAAGATCGCGGGAGCTGTACCGATGTGTATAATGTAGATATATACACCTACGAGCGCGGCAAAGTTCCCTCTCTATGCCTCTAGATACCTCTCCCTCTCGCCTCGCGCGTCGTATACCGGGAATTGGAAGTTTCGTTAAAGAGAATCCCGGCGCGCAATTAAAAATCCGATCAGTATTTCTCAATTTATTTATTGGCCGGCGATCAGAAGCGTCGCTTTATGGTAATTTAAGACGGGTATTAAAGCGCTCTCGGGAAATAAATTTCACATTTAAAGGGACAAAGCGTCGAGCTACACGCAGCGAGCGATTAACATTCGGCGTGCCTGTATCGTACAGCCTATCTGGGCTCTTCGTTCGAATTTTTCATAATACTCGCTTGGAGCGTCTGATAGCGAGAAAGGGTTCTTTGAATTCTCCGCGTAGCCGCGCGTTCTCCGAAATGAAGTTCTATATACTAATTAATTAGTTTCCTTTTGTGTTTTAAAAAAGTTGAATAATTTCCGCATCGCGGAAAGAGCTTTGTTCAAAAGTTTCAAGAATACCGATGGTTGTATGCGTAGGTATATAACTTTCTCTCTAGTTTAATAAAACTAAAAGGGTCAATTTCGTTAATAATGCTAATTGCTTTTGCACGCTGCTCGAAAGTAGTAATTAGAATTTGAATTGGTAACAGAGAGAGAGAGAGAGAGAGAGAGAGAGAGAGAGAGAGAGAGAGAGAGCGGACTCGTCCAATTTCCTCGAGGATAACTTGGCGAAATAGTTCTCCTCGTGATCTTTGCATCTCGAAATAAGGCAGCAAACGCGGTACAATTTTGAAGCTTCGATGTTCGCAGCTTTCGGAAACGAGACTCTGGACCCGCTGACGGGGCAGCAGAAGCTGGGTTGTCCGAGCTATCAGGAGTGGTGTCGCTACACGCCCCGGATGACGATCACCCAGTTCATATGCGGCTACGCGTTCACGACGATCGGCTACCCCCTCGGCGTCACCCTCATCCAGACGATCTTCAGCAAGGTGCTGGGACCCCGGCCGCAGGGCCTCTGGATGGGCCTGATGACCGGAGCGGGCTGCTTCTCCCGGGTCTTGGGCCCAGTCTTTGTCGGCGTGATCTACACGCGACTCGGAATCTACGAGACCTTCGGCCTCACCGGGCTCACCCTCATCGTGTCGATGGTCTGGCTGGGCATCGTCGACAAGCGGCTGGTACCGCCCGGCGCTGCCGCTGGCCAGCCCCTGCGGGCCGATGGCAGGGACGATAGCGACAAGCGGCCGGACGTCGAGCTACCGCTCGTGCCGATGCCGGCAAGGCCTGCGACGCCCATCGAACGCCAGCAGCAACAGCGGGAGATAGCGATGGTACAATAGACAAGGAGGCCGTTTGACCGATGCCGCGCTCGCGCTCAAGGTATGTCATCCACATGCTGTTTGTTTGGACTTGTTGTCGCTCGGGGCAGCCAAGGAGAGAATCGGTAATTGGACCCCTTGGGAATCCAGCGGAGTTAATACGCGCGGGCGCTGACAAGTTTCGCCCGAGTTTGCAAACAGTACCCTTCCCCTCCCGACTGACTTTGATCTCATGATCTGGTAATTGGAGTCAGCTGCTGGTAATCGCTCACGCGTAATTTCGACGGTAAGCAAGCCGCCAAGCAGGTGTATCATCGCCGCTTGAACGGCGTTCCTTATTCGGGGGAGAAAAATTCTCGCGAGGTCATAAAAGAGGAGTGGAATATCAGTTATCGCAACTGGAATATCTTCTGTCATTACCCAAAGTATTTTTCTCGGTATAATCCTAGGCCTCGGCGCCGGCACGCAGATTCTCTACGCTTCTGTTTTTACGAGCTGAGCGGGATTTTACTTTCACGGGATGCAGAGGATTCCTGGGAGAGAAAGAGAGAAGGAAGACGTGGGAAAATTACGAGATCCGAGTCCTCCGCCTGCTGCCTTCCCTCGTACGCTCCTTGACGAAGAAAACTTTTACGCATCGCACGACTTATTTTATAAGCCGCGTATAAAAAGGACGACTGATACGTTCGATAAGTTTCCATTTAGTTTTTTACACTGCGTTCGCTACGCTCGCGGTGAACGCACGTAGAGCTGCCTACAGGATATACGCTGAATCGAACAAAGTCTTGCAATTTTTCAATTACATGATACTGTCTTAAGGTCTAATGATGTATATTTTTTAATATCGTCGATTGTTAATACCTATACATATATTGTAACAACGTTGCTCACATTTTTACAACACGTTTGTAACGAGAGCCTAATCTACAGAGATTTCTGTCTAAGCACTTTATACGTATATTTTTATAGAATATTTGTACTTAGTTAAGGGTTTTAAGATACATTAATCATAGGTGAATAGTAGCAAACGAATTAGCAAATTTTTTTATACATACATATGTAAATAAAGATGCGCCGCATTCGACGCACAGTAGACGCTCGGCATATGAGAATAATCACTAGTACAAATGCGTTTATACTCGTTGAAATATCGATTGCATAGCAGTATACGTTTACCGACAATTGTGCCTCTTGATGTTAAAAATAAGCGCAAAATGTTGAAGCAACGAATTCGCGTTAACTAATTTGTACATACGCAAAGCACCTGCGGTAATGATAATGATATTTCTGGTTTGACTTATGGCGTTCTGGATCATTTATAACACGTGCAGAGAGTATTTGAAAGGAATAATGGATCAGTTATGATCGAAACCAAATCCGCTCGACGTCCGCGCTCTGGCCAATTAATCTAGAGTAATAAAGTGTTTCGAGAGAGAGAGAGAGAGAGAGAGAAACGCTAGCGCGCTACAAATCCGATCAAGCCTAGGTCGTATATGAAATAATTGATCGCTCTAGAAGTTGTATAACGGGCCAAACGAAATCCGGCATACAGATGCGGCGTGTGTCTAACGATCGGGAGGGAAATATCGAAAATACACACAGTCGTTAACGCAACGGTAACGCATAGGCACACGAGGCGTCGCTTCCTGCAATCCTCGTCGAAGGTATTAAGTGATCGTTTCGCTCGCCGGAGTTCCGAACGCATACCTCAGTGCTGACTGTAAATTACAATAATAACTTGCCTCTCTGCGCCTCTCTGCGTGATACGTACGATCCCCTGCTCTTTCTCAGGCTGCGCGTATTGAAAAATTTGAAGGATAAAAAACCAGATCCGAGCGGCGTCATTTTCGAAACTCTCATGCCGAAAGAAAATTCTCAACAATCGAGGTGTTTCTCCACTCGCGCGCGCGCACACACACACACACGTGAAACACTTTCGCGACCTTTAGCCGTGGCATTCCCATGAGAAAGAGAAAGAGAGAGAGAGAGAGAGAGAGAGAGAGAGAGAGAGAGGGAGAGTAGCGCGACTTACCGTTAGGCTGATTACGCGCCGGATAAGAGTAGCCGCGCGAGAAGAAGAAGCGGCAGCGGCGGCAGAAGCATTTGAGGAGGAGAGTATAAGCCATATCTCCTAGAAGGAGCGAAGAGCTTTAGCGGGTCGCGAGAGCGGCCCCGCGATGATCGATCGAAGCCATAACTCCCGCGTCATCGAGAGCCTTGCTGCTGCAGGGGCCGATATGTTAACGGATCGACCGCGAGCGCGCTTCTCCGGCTTTACGCGTCGAGTGCGTGCGCGCCTTGAGAAAAATCTCCGGCGAAAATTTCAGGCCTGCAACTAGCGATGCTTTATGGGACTCGTGCCTCGCGATGCATAAATCCGAGTTGCCGGCCTGGCTTCTGCTGACTCCGCAGCCTCGCGCGCGTATGTTCGCTGCGGAGATCGAGAGAAAAAGAGAGAGAAAGCAAGAGAGAGAGAGAGAGAGAGAGAGAGAGAGAGAGAGAGAGAGAGAGACTGGCATCGCGAGCTCCGAGGATTTTCTTTTATTACGGAGAGCTCGCCGCACTGCCTCGGGCTTCACCTGTGTTCGACAGCTTACTCCAGAAATTTTTCATAGAATCATCTCGTATTTTCAGACGATCGATTATTAAAAGACTCGATTTTCAAGACTCTCTTTTCGCTCGCAACGGCTGACTTTTCTGCGAATCGTTGCGAGGCTTCGTTATTATTATGCGATTGACGATTGATATCCCGAAGTTCATCATTGTCTACCGGAGTACCTATATCGTGCGCGTTCTATTTTCATCAAGAACTCGCGCACGTCTAATAAATCGAAACACTCCGTCTTGATCATGAACTGATTGTACGTGTCAGAGATTTTTTTAAACGCGAGATATCCGTTAGAACCTCTACACTAAAATTATTTCCTATTGCTATTCTAGACATTGTTTCGGAAATCTTTACTTCGGACAGGGATAACTTTAAACTTTTTCTCAACGAAAGGGTATAAAAATTATCCATACTCTCCAATCAACCGTATCTATTTTAAACGTTTAACTCAAAAGCACGAACCGACAGTTTGAACATTGGAATAGAAGTTTTCATTTATTTCAAAGTATTAGTTTACGAATCGAAATGGAATTGAATCTGAAATTTTAAAGTATATCGTGTATATATATATATATATATATATATATATATATATATATATATATATATCGAGTAATCGATCTCACCGGGAAGCGCTGCGCGAGTAGATAGAAAGGAGAGTAGTTTTTTCTTCTATATACAACTGTGCACTGAGTCATATAGTGTATTTCTTCAAGTTTCTTGCAGTAAATTTGAAAATATCTGCCACGCGAATGAAACGAGTACTGCGTACAACATTGAAATTTCATTATCGACGTAAAAGTTTAAGTGCTCCGCGATACTGCGCGGAAAACTTTTATTTTATGGTCAGGGTGTAACAGTTTTTTTGTTAGAACCCGCTCTGCGTATGTTTTTTGTAATCGAGGATCTACTGCACTGGAGCCATAATTATGTTGAAATTCTTGAAAAAGACGAGCTATGTTTTGTTGACTGTACGTACGTATATATACTGTGATCGTTGAACAAAGATTATAGATTTATATTTGTTACTAGAAAGGTGATAATATAATTGTTTTTAGAAATGATTCGAAACAACTCTTAATTTAAGAGCGATGTATGAAAGTTTTATGTATACCTTTTTACCTACTTTTGTGAACATTCCTCTTTGAAGATCATGTTATGCAAATGACTATGCGACAAATACTCTATACTGTAATTGCATAGCTATGGTAAGCAAGACTACAACTGACAGGTCTTAGTTAATAAATGTACTAATTATGTTAATTACTTACGTTGTCTCTACTGTTTGCATGTTGAAAAAACTTATTTTCTCCGGCAATAATTATTTTACTATAATAGAAAAATGTCAAAAATTAAATATGTATCCCAAATCTACACATCTATATCGTCGACTTTCTTTATTCATGAATGTTACTTCTTTAGCGATTCAATGTTTTCCAAGTTTTCTGAAACGTTTATGCACAGCGATTTGTAACTCGCAATACCTTTCGGAGTTAAACATAATATCGGTATAGCTTACCTTGATAAAAATACAATCTCCTCGCTACCTTTGAGAAAACACTCGACTGATGAGTTTCTCGAAAAGTGCCTTAAGTTCAGTTTCTGATTACGCCGTGTTTTTCATTTCGAATTGGAGATGATTTGTCAGCGTAAGTATACACTCTCGAGAATCCGCTTGGGACATACACGTTGCCTAACCGTTTCTCTGATATTTCATAATGTTTACCTTGCGCAATCGGCAATTTGAATGCAACAAGTTTTGTCAACGCAGGACATAAATGCGTTTATTTGCAAAATCGATACGAGTAAATGTTTTTGTTGACAGAATAATTATGCATGTAGAGGTAAGCAAAAAATGCTTTCACAATAAACATTGAAAATAAAACAAACTGCTTCTACGTTATTTATTTATTACAAATTCATCATAAGCCAATATTCATCAAAGATAGAAGTAAGATTCCCTCAAAAACTGGATTCGTCCAAGCCTGGTTACAACAATCTAAAAATCAAATCGTTCAGCATATAAGTAACTGCAGATGGGTAACACGGCTCGTCAATCTCCCCTTGCATAGACAAATCCAGCCAGTATAGAATATCGGACGCGATAAATCATGATCACCCCCTCCCGCCCCTTCTCCGCAACTCCTCTTCAGCGAAATCCAGAGCGCGCGATAAGTCAATTTTTCCGGGCGGGAGTCGCTGGCTATAACATTACAATACACACTCCGGCTCGGGCTGTCCCCCCCATTACTCAGCCGGTAATTTCGTGACTCCGGATTTCAGGATATCCGCGTGTAAACACAGGCAAATCCCGGGGACGAACAATCGGATCAGGAGCGCGCGCCAAGTGTTGCCTGCGTATGTATGGGGTGCGCCGATCCGTCGAAGTACGCGCGCGTACCCCTACCCCCGGCCGGCTCTTCGTCCCCAACTACGCACGCTCGTGGGTATTTACTCGTGCATTTTGTAATCTCAGACGCAGGAGATGCATCGCGTTTTATTTGGGGGACAGTATCGCCTATCTCCTGCGAGGCGCGCGAGCCGACCCCGCGCACAGACGCACACACACACACACACTTGCATTTAAAGGGGACGAAAAGCACGCGTAAATATGAGCGGCCCAGGCGCGCGCGCGAGCCTCGAAATCGGCCCATTAAGGAAGTATGTAAACCCTGGGCGCGTCGGATACTCGAGAGGCTCGTCGGTGCCGCGCACGTTTACCCCTCGACCCTCGTGTCTGTGTGCGCCTGTGTATGCCGAATGACTGAGTGCGTGCAAGCGGTGCCGTTTCTCCGGCTACGCACGCTCGACTGGGGAGTAAGTCGCCGCTGCTTTGACTTTCACCGTCGGGGGGAGTTTTAAGTGGTTAAGGGTGCCTTCGTCACGTACCTATACCGTATACGGGAGAGGAGAGACTACCAGATTCGTTTTATTGTTTCGTTGTTCCTCGTTCGCTTTTTACGGCACGCTTCTTTCGGCATATTTCTTTGTCAGGTAGACCGCTCCAGTCGTCGTCAATTTGCAGTTCAATTAGACCTAGTTGCATATTAAAGGGTGTATAAATAAATTTTCCGCTGAATTTAATTTGCGAAATGGCTCGCACCATTGTCGACCCAATTTCCACGAGCGCTAAGCGGTATCCAAGTTAGTCGCTATACACAGTAAGGGATATTCTATTTCAATACACCTGAGACTGCAACTGCTGTACGATGACTCCCTGCTACATTGCTCTCCTTCCTTACAACGATATCCCAATAAACCACACTTGACATAGTTTCATAAGTTTGGCGCACAAGTGCTCACAGTAGAACCGCAGCTATTCGTGAATTCGACTGCAAATTCATACACATTTTTCAAACCAAGCCCAAATCGACAATCGATTGCGATAGTTAGGTATGCTAATTTACTTTGCAAAGACCTGTTATTCTACATCATTCAATTAACCGACCGTCTCAAATCCTCGAGAGCTATATCGACCTAATTAATAAAGTTTCATAAGAATACAAAGTAAGATGCACTTTTGCTCCTGCAACGATATTTTAGACAGTTCAAAATATTCACGGTAATTTCACCAAATATAATCATTTCAACTTTGCCCTATTTCGACAAAATAGAATAAATTTGTCTATCTCGGTACCGAGGAAACAAGAAACTTTTGTGCATATATTTTCCGCGTTTCTCGCGCGCAAGCTCGCACCGAACTTTCGAATTGAATTTCAAGGCGCGCGCACTTACGAAATTACATTGACAAAAATAACCTGCAGTCCATCAACGCGCCTTGTAACGCGCGTTGTAATCTATCCGTCCCCCAACATTAGGCTGGCACTTTTTCAAACTTTTTCAAAGCAGACCCTAAAAAAGCTTATTATTTCCACCCCATAGGAATGGCATGCGCAAACCACGAAACAAACTCGATACATTGCGGCAGCCACCCCAAGCGATGCGTCCTATACATATTGTATACGGCGTATACGGCGGCGCAACAAACCTCGGCACAAATTTCGACAGCATGTTCGCATTATTGCGACCGCTCGTAAATCCCAGTATGACTTTTAATAATCATCCCCGCGCCGGCTCCTTTTACATTCAATACTCGCTCTCCGACAAAAAACACCCTCGAATCGCGACCCTCTATGCTCTCTTCTCTTTCTCGTCGAACTCGTGCGCGGGTTGGAGGGGGGGGGGTGGGGTGAGCCCGCGCGAGAAGGACGATGGTGTGCGGGGGGCGCGAGCCGCAGTGAGTCACGCGCGCGAAACCATATGACTCGGATGCAGGCTTCGCTTATTTATACGCGTCTGCGCAAATAGGAGAGGGCGACCCCTGCATCGAGCCATCGACTACTGGCCGCGTGTCGAGATAAGAGGAGCACTTTGTCTGCAGGAAGCAACTGCCCCGCGTAATGCGGGTACTAATTCCGGTATTGGATCGGCTCTCAGTCCTGCATAATGAATTGCTCTCCGGCGAGCTAGCGCCGGCTTTTCGATTCTCAACACCGCGCACTGTGTATGTTCCATGACGCGCCAGATATCTGCCGGACGCGCTGCTTCTTCGCATTCCCCGTAATGGATCGCTCGTCGACTTTTATTGGGTGTCGGCGGTATATATATATATATATATATATATATATATATATATATATATATATACGAATATGATGCGCGCGCGCGGTCATTCTTTCTTATTTATGCGCCCGCAACTGTGCTGCGTACCTATTCGTACGGCCGGCTTTTGTGCGATTGCCGAGCGCGTTATTTCGTTATTCAGCAGGTTTTGATTTTGATTTCTATTAATGTATGGGTAAGCGAGGCAGTTCGCCTATGCATGTACATTGTACATTGTACACGTGTACGCGCGCATCAGCAGCGGATGAGGAAGAATAAGATGCTGAATAATTTAGATGCAGGATATATGCGCGCGGATGGATATGACTGCTGCAGCCAGGCCGAGAGCGGAGAATCGCCGAGATTATTAACGAGAGATTTGCTCTGCGTACACAGTATATTGGTTATCTTTTGTATGATTTTTAACTGTGAATCGGCTATCTAGAACGAAACATATTCACAAGTGCGTATGCTTTGCGCTCATGTACTAATATCACGAAACGCAAGCACAAACCAAGTCGAACAGTATTTGCATTTTGACGAATAAATGTGTTGATTTACTGTTTTAGAACCTATACTTCGCGATAAATATTTTAAATTATCCAAGTATCTTTTTAACGAAGCAAATAAATGATGGGTTTATGATAATATATAAAACAGTATATGATGTGTAACATATATAGGAAGACATGTTTTTTCAGGCTTGGATGGTGATTCGAGCGTGAACAGTAGTAGTCGACTCATGATCCTTGCATAGAAAAACACAATTTTTTGCACTTTGTGCAATGTACTTACTTAGAAAAATTACCGTGCGTCAATATAAATGTAAACTCCATCAGCAATCAACTGATTCTTCTTTCTTAGCTTTCCGAAACTTATGACGGATCTCCAGTTATAATAATCAATCAAGTTTTCATCATCTTCCAAGTCCACTAATTGATTATAATTAATACAACATAGACACTATTACCAACATCTTAATTATTGTGCGTATTTCATATTTACACAGTAATAATCAGTAGAAAGCAATAATTTTCCAGTTTCTAAATCTAATCCAGTTTTTTCTTTTCGTATAAGTAATATATTTTCATTTTAAATAAATCAATTTAAAATTCAAGTTTCTCGACACAAAATATCAGACAATTATACAAATGGACGAATCAACTATGAACAAATTACAGTATAGGAAGTATTTATCCCGGCTGCTGCTTTAAGAGCGCTCTATGTTATTTCAATCCCAGTTGCGATGAATTCTCTGCATATGTTTATTACCTATACTTTTGTACTTCCTCCTGTATACTTTTTCAAAACAAATGCGCGGGAATACCGTACAAAAATTACACGAAATCAATCGCATCAGGATACAAAATGACGCGCAGAAGTCTAAAAACAAAGTCTCAAGAAACCGTCGCTCCAAACACGAAGACTATATAGTAAATTTCATTTCTCGATGCGAAACTAATAACATAATAGGTCATTAAACGATCTCCCGAAAAAAGTAGAACATTTACAACTATAGCAGTTTCTTAATTGTTTTATTATAATCGGTCACCGCGAGTTCCAAAGTTTTAAAAAGTTTTAAAAAATGTTTTGAGGTGCACAGATCTTATCGTGTATACGATTTTTAAAACTCAAGTTTAAATTCAAAACTCGGTGACTGAACGCAAGGGAACGATAAATCTGTACTGTAGATTAAATATAATCATTCTTGAAAATATAATAGAACAATATATTTTCATTAATTTGATTCTTATTTTAAAAACTCGTATTTCTTCAATCATACTTACGTATAAATATACGTTTAATACTATTTACACATAAATTCAATTTTTGCTTCCTCCTATAGAGGAGGAAGCAAAAGTTGAAATGAAATGCAAAAGCATTGTAATAGTAAAATTTTGAGTTTCGTCAAAACTTCTAGAAAATACTTTTTGGTGTGTTAGAAGTTCAAATTACGTGTTTTTAGAAAATGTCCGTATGGATTTGTGTGTATGTATGTGCGTGTGCTTGTGTGTGTGTGTGTGTGTATGTCTACCGTAATATTTCTGGAACTACTCGGTGAATATCAATAAAATTTGACATGCATGTATATTTTTGGATTCTAAATTCGGAAAAAATATTTATTTTTTATTTTATGGCCAATTTTTGATTTTTGAAAAACATTAATTTGCATTTTTTTCAATCATCCCATCGTTAAAAACAATTCAGCTAATATGCATTTGAAAGAGAATAAAATGACCTACTTTTTCCCGTTTGGTCCTCGGGATCGACCGCTTTGTTCGGCAGATAAAATGATAAGGTGATTTATTTTTTTAAATTCATATCTCTGAAACTAAACATCATAACCTCACGAAAAAAATCACGTCGATGAGTCACGTGTCAAACTATATCCCACTAATATTTCAAGTGATTTGACTACTTATTTTTTCAGTAAAAAATCGAAAACTGAAAAAATGAGTTTTTTTTGTGCCTCGATTACGGACGCAAAAAGGGCTTATTGCACTTGAGATTTTGGGAAAAAGAGTAGATATTTTGTGTCTTGGCTAAGTTCATTGCGCAGCTTTCAAATCCCTATGGTTCTTAAGA
>QLSS01000934.1:0-14005 GCA_024372645.1 Trichomalopsis sarcophagae | reverse complement strand
AGAGAGAGAGAGAGAGAGAGAGAGAGAGAGAGAGAGAGAGAGAGAGACAGACAGCTACTGGAGGAAGCACCCGCACCATCGTCATCCGGTACCTCGGCAGTACTTCAGGAGCCCGTCACTGATTTGACCGAGAGGTACGCCTCCCATTCACCGAGGACCTTCCCCGTCAGCAGCTGACAGACACGCAGCGACCGAGTGTTCCACGAGCGCGTCAACTGTTTTAAGTCCGCCATATTAAGTATCGCGTGCTTTGCGAATAACCGAATTCGGTGTAGACGCCGAGGCCGAGGCTCGCCGCCACCGAGTCATCGGCTCGTCTCCAGTGCGAACCGGGGGTGCGAACGCGTCCTCTTGCAATCTCTTTGTAAAGATATAGCACAGTTGCTCATCGAGGAAACCCGGCAGCATAGCACGGAGTGGGCATTGTACAAACGGTTAACGTCCGTTGCCGACCCCAGCCTCATCGAGGGATAGCCGTGCGGAGATAAGAGAAGAGTGAGCAATCCCCCTTGTTGACGCGACAGCATCTTCGCGGCTGTCGCGCTAAAGCCCAGTTGCCCCGTGACAAGGCATATTTTATATACATTTTAGAATGTTGTTACTTATTCATATTAATTATTTACTACTCTTAATTATAAACTAATACATATTTTTGATATGATTTATTATACTTGATTATTACAACTATTAAATTTATATTGAACTCTAAATATATTTTAATAGATTAACAGTTATATTTAGTTTTATAAAAATTTAGGAAATTATCGCTGAGGAATTACAGTTTCAACCCTGTTAAACGCAGAGAGTATCATTAATAAGATTGGATTGGAATCTAAATTTTGTTCTCAATGTACATCCTCACACACACACAAACACAGACACACACGCAGACGCGCGCGCTCACACACACAGGCGAAATCAAAAATAAATTTTTACTTCCAGTACACGATGTCCAGGTGTCAAAATCTCCTCCCGGATAGCAAGACATGGTCTGTGATACAACGCACTTAGTATACAACAAAAGTACCAGAAAAAAATTTTTACTCCCAGTAGACGATGTCTAGGTGTCAGGATGATACTGAGGTTAATGCTATATAATGTAATATATATAATATATGATGCTACCTTCCAAGTTATACAAAGTTTAACCACAAAAAAACCTTGTTTATAATCAAGAATATATTATCAGCTCCAGAATTCCAGGAAGACTAAAATTCCAAGGAGTCCTGAAAAATTCTCTGAAAAACCCGGATAGTACAAAATTTAATTTTTATGTAATGTCCCATGTTCATAAAATGTACTGCCTGCGTGACTGCAGCCACGCATATACACAGACAATGTACGCATAACTGTGCAACCAGATTGCAAAATGTAACAATTGCCGAAAATTGGAGCGAGTGGCTTGACCTCTGCGTCAACACTCCTAGCGCGCGAACCGCGAATTAGATATACGCGTGAATCCTCGTGTGGCGAGTGCTGATTGGTTCACTGCGATCTTTCTCAACTTAATTTCACAACTGCTTGAATCGGTACCGAGGCATTAAAAACCACGGAGCCGATCTACGCAGAGCCTTTTCAACTGGACCTAATGATTGAATACGAGTGCCGTATTCTGGCTCGCATCGCTTATTGAGTGCTTAGAAACCACTCAAACTCTGCGGGTAGAGAACAGTGTAACTCTTCGTTACTAGACGTGAGTTGAACGTAGAATTGTAATAGTGAAGGACCGCCGAGTGGAATCTCCGGCGAAAGCAAGTAAAGAACCCTTCATCTGTGCAGTCGACCAATCTTTCAATTATTGCCCCGACAGATCGTGTAGTATAAGAACAATCAGCATCACACGCGGATCTTAAAAACATCCTGTGTGTCAAGTACTATAGTAACTGTAAGTCTACTACTTTAATATATAATACCAAGACTAACTATAAGATATTATAAGAACTAATCGACATCATAACCGTACCAACAAAAACATGAAAACATCTTGTAAGAAATTGTAACATCTGCTGAGTTCTGGGTTGTCTCCAATAAAACAAACGATAATAATTGAACCATTTTCTATAATAATTATTCTTATGATTAAAAATCATCCCTAAAACAACCCAAAAATATAGAGATTAAATTAGAGGGAGAAAGGTAGTCTGTCAGCAACACCATAAGTTACAAAGTTAAGACTCACAAGGACATCAACAGAGAGCGCGGACAGACTAGCGTCCGAGCGTAATTAAGAGCGGACTCAACATTGTACCCGGATCCGAGCGTCCGCAAGCACAGCCGAGTGTCCGCGCAGGTCCCACCACTGCGACAGTTACGCGTCCACCTTGCTTATTCAGATATTTGGATTGTCCAATACATTAGAGTACTGCTAGTAACAATAAAGCTCTCGAGCTTATGCTAGTTCCTTTATAAATATAATTAATTGTTTGTAGAACTCGCGCAGCCCGTCCTTACATAAAGTACGATCTTTAAAAAATGGCATCCCTGGTTGGGAACGAAACATTGTTACTAGAGCAACAATTAGACTAGAATTCTAAATTTTAGAAGAACTAACTTAGAAGTTTCGAGTAGAATTTTTGAAATTTAGTAATTGGAAGTAAAAAGAATTTTTTTTTTTAAATTAATTTTGATACTAAAAAGTATTGAATCAAGTAAATACGATGGCAGATGACTTAAATCAGACTAGGGAGCAGATCCTGGCGTTGCCGCATGTCGGCCAGAGGATAGCAGCTCTCGATCAGTATTTCTGTGTCCAGATATTGGAACGTGATCGACAACTGCTGGACGTGTCACGCAGCGTGATAGAAGCTAGTCAGACACAAAACATTTCCAGAACAGTAATGCATATACCGGAGTATAACGGAACCAATTTAAATTTAAAAGAATTTATACAAGATGTAGACAATGGTTTTACCTTGCTCCCAGCAGAACAAGAACCTCAATTTTTAAGGTTCGTGATATCACTGATAAAGAGCAAGGCGAGACAAATCGTTGGAAGGCAATACTTTCCAAACGTTAGCCGAGCTTAAGAAACACCTCAGAGACTGCTTTGACCCATCAAGATCTTACGGATATTACTTGAACGAAATTCAAACTGCATCAGTGAGGAATGGAGAGAATGTCCGGCAATTTTACGGACGTCTAAATGCCTTGATAAATAACGCCATAGCGGCTGTTAAGGAAGGACTAACGGCCACTCAAGCTGCAGTGGACCAAATACCACACTTGGAGTTGCTCGTGCTCGAGTCCTTTGGCAATGGTCTTCCTGACGGTTGGCGAACAGGAATCGTAGACACGGCTCCACAAACACTGACAGCGGCATTTAACACTGCAATAAAGTATGAGAAAGCCAGAATTAAGATGTATGGTGAAAGCTATGAATACCCTAGAGTACACTACGTGTACTGTAAACCGGATCAAGCCTCGAATGAAAGAGAAGATCCCGGGAATTACCAGCATTTCGCGTCACACAGAAAGCATGACGACTCAGAGAGTAACATCCCCAAAAAGGTGAATTTTGATGATCCTGAGCCGAAGAGAAACGAGGTAAATTATACATATGATCCGAATTACACTCACTGTCCTAGAACAACAATTGAAAATGGGAGGATAAAAGCTCTTCCACAGTTTAGCTATGCTAACGCACCCGAACCCACGGGTCCTGTATGTATATTAAAACGGACGCCTGGACAGGCCAGAAATCGATTAATGTCCCTGGTGCTGAGACATCCATCAGAAATGATACCACACGGACACTATGGATATCCCTATCCACCAATGATGGGTCCGTATCCGTACATACCACCCAATCCTTATTGTTTTTATCGACCCAGGAATCCTGCATTCCCTTACCCTTTCATGAACCACTACATGCCTTTCCCTATGCAACCGCCTATGCCTGGCATGGACTACCATCTACCTCATGCAAGGTCAGATAATCGTTTGTACGATCCTAAAATGGACAGGTCCAGATCAAATTCACCATACCGCAGTGACAAGAATCATTTAAATTGGGAAGCAGCTCATCGGAAGGACGCAGCGATGAGCTCATCATCTCAACAGCGTCCTACGAGCCCAAGAACGACAACCCCAGAGGATATCCAACACAATAATTAGAATTACTAACACAAACCGGACAACACCGTTCATAAAACTACGAGTAGACCAGCTAGCGACAACCGAGGCCATCTGATTAATCGTCACTGGGTCACAGATGAATGCCGTAAAGCACAGTTCACTAAAACCAGAAACTGTAATGGAAGATGACAACTTTATGCACATTATGGGAATCTCCCCTAAAGGCATGGTGACTCAAGGTACAGTGAAATTAACAATAATGGGCAATGAGCACCTCTTTCATGTCCTACCTGCAGACACTCCGTTAGAAGAGGATTTAATACTAGGAAATCCGTTTTTGTATTATGAAAAAGTGAACATTATGTTCGGGGACGAAGTGTTGATTACGGAAAGCCATCCTATAACTCCAGTCCCGTTTGTGCACAAAGTATTCCCGGAAAACGAGATACATCCGGACGAAAAGTACGGACCTTTGGGACACGAAAAGTTTTCAGTCAAAAGTGCTACCTCTTATTATATGAAGTACGAATTTCCATTCGCAAATGAAAACATCGAACCTGAAATGTTATTAAATCACCAGCTAGTGCAAAGGTGCCAATACGAATCCCAGCTACGAAAGACTCAGTAGTTGGAGAGGTGTACCTGTGGCAAATAACAACAGTCCCGGGCGTGTACCTTGGGGAAGCTGCGGTTACCAATGAAAACGGATACTGTTACGCTATGGCCATAAATACGAGAGAGGATCCAGTGGAAATTGAAATAACTCCTCAATATCTCGAACCTTTTGATATGAGCGAGGACGACGACTTTTTCGAGTTTCCCCTGGAGGGCGAACCTATTACAAACCAAGAAGATAGAGAGAAATTCATCATGGATAAGGTACAGCAATCTTAGCATACACGCCACGGACTAAAACAAACACAGCGAATAGTGAGGAAATATACACATTTGTTATATTTGCCTGGAGATCCGGCCCCAAGAACAAATCGTGTGAGACATAAAATCCGGACAACTGACGAAGAACCAGTCCGAGTTAAATACAAGAGAGTACCGACAGGACAAGATGAGGAGTTATCTAACCAACTACAGAAACTCCTGGATACCAACGTTATCCGGCGTTCTAACAGTCCATTTTGCAGTCCTTGCCGAATTGTCCCCAAGAAACCAGGACCAGATGGAAAAAGAAAATTTCGCTTAGTCATAGATTACAAGAAAACTGAACGCCAAGACCATTAAAGATGCCTACTCTCTATCTAATATTTTAGAGATACTCGAGCAAATTGGTAGCGCACAGTATTTTTCAGTTTTCGACCTAGCAATGGGGTTCCACCAAATTGAGCTGGAACCTGAGGATATACAAAAGACGGCTTTTAATACTAAGTATGCACATTTGGAGCACTTATGTATGCCGTTCGGCCTTACCAACGCACCCCCGACTTTCCAGCGACTAATGGGCTGTGTCCTATCAGGCCTACAGGGTGTGGAAATGTATGTATTCCTCGACGACATAGTAATTTATGCGAATACGTTGGAAGAGCATGAAGAAAAGGTTAACAAGGTGTTTGAGAGACTATCAGAGGCAGGACTACGCCTACAAATCGATAAATGCCAATTTTTGACGCCAGAAATCGTATATTTAGGCCACGTAATTGACAAAAACGGGGTGAAGCCAGATCCATCTAAAATTTCTGCAGTAAAGGAATTTCCACCTCCAACAAACCAAACTGAAATACGCCAATTCCTTGGATTGGCAGGATACTATAGAATATTTATTCTCAATTTCGCAGAGAAGGCTCAACCACTCAATTCACTGTTGCCGAAAAATAAGAAATTGGAGTGGACTGATGCGCAAGAACGAACTTTTGAAACCTTGAAGCGGGCCCTCTGCGAAGCACCGGTGTTAGCCTCAGTGAATCTTAATAAGCCTTTTATTTTAACTACGGACGCTAGTGACAGTGCTATAGGAGCAGTCCTCAGCCAAGGTGAACCGGGAGACGACCACCCGGTAGCGTATATGTCCAGGTCCCTCAATAAGGCGGAAAAAAACTACTCAACTACTGAAAAGAAGTGTCTCGCGGTGATTGACGCTGTGGTTTACTTCAGACACTACCTATATGGTAGACACTTCACTATCTATGGAGATCACGAACCGCTAACGTGAACTGAACACGAACGCGGACGTGTTGTCCCGAAATCCAATTGATAAGAGGACTTTGGAGCAGTCAGAAGTCCAGAAGAAGTCTGTCCCGAGTGAAGTTGTAGGAGGGGAGGCTAGAGTTCTACCAATTGTGCCGAAACCGACCAAAACTTCCCTAGCTAGGAAAAATCTTAGCAACAAGTCAAGCACTCTGAACGTACAGAAGAAGAAACCAGGAAGAAAGCCGGGTTCCAAAAACGCAGTACTGACTGTGCCTAAGGGTATGGAGGGCGGACAAGCGAACTTGGATACCAGTACCATAGCGAAGCGATTAAAGAGAAGAAAAGCGGACCTGTCAAAGATGGTAGCCTTTTCAGAACCGCTAGTAACAACATCGGAATTTTCGTCCGAAAGCCGCGTTGATACATCGGACACCACTCTTACAGAGGATAACTGTGTGGAAACTTCGGACCCGCCACCCATACCACTGAGTAATAAATCAATACTTCCAAGTCTGGTACGTAACGACTCTGTATCTGAAGTCAACGATAAAAGCCCAGGCGAAAGTGAAGTGGAAGAGGTTATACAAGGCAAAAGCGGACAAGTGAGCAGACCGCGTCCTGAAACAAACACTTATCCGACGAAGCGAGTGCTTGAGTCACCTTTAAAGGATTCGTCAACACCGAGCAGTGAAGGAGAATTACTAGTACCTCAATTGCAGTCAACAATGAGGAGGTCTATGCCAGGACAAGTCATGGATAACAGTGAATTACATGAGCTGTCCAGTATAGATAAGAATGGTACCGTTATCAGCAACAACACCCCAAACCAGGCTAGTAATAGAGGTGAAGAGACTACGCTCAACCAGAAAGCATCATTATGCTGGGACAACTATATGGAACGACATCCAGAGTCCTCGTATTTCCGAGAACAAGAAGTTGAGGAAACGGACGAGGAAGAATGGAACATACAAAATGCGTCCAGCTGGATTCCTGCCAGGAAAGCTAAGTCACTATCCCCCACACCTTCTAAACCAGACGATGCAATACCAGAAGAATTTATCAAATCTAAGGAGGACAGGTCCATGCCTAGCAGTACGTTGAGAGAGTAGATGTTAGAGTACGCTGAGAGCAAAGCCAGTCCAATACGTATGAAGTCTCCTCTAAAAACCACAAAAGCAAGTTCCACTGCTTGGAACGATGAGACAATGCATACAACGAATTGGCACAATTTATAACGATAGAGCAAGAAGATAGCGAGGAGGAGACAGAAGATGAGAGTCGACCAGTAAAAGGTAAACGTTTAGATCAAGTAGCAGAACAGATAATTGCGAAAGAAGGCAAATTATGTGTCGACAATAAAACAGCCTCAGAAGAACCCGGAATCAGAGGCGAGGTCATGTCATAAAGGAGGAGCCTGTCCTGCATTCTACAGACTACAGAAACAACTAATTTCGTAAAACTCCCATCAACTGCACCTTTGCCACACATAGTGGAACCAACAAACGTTAAAGAAACGTTGAGGATGTTATGTACAAGAGAGTGCGTAACATACTTAAAAGACAATATAGTCCACTTTGTCTCCAAAGACTTGAACCTGTCTAGAGGTACTAATAAATTGCTCGCGGACATAGAAGCTGTCCACCAAGAAGATCTGCAGAAGGCAAAAGCCAACATGGGCGATGTAATCATAACTATCAACCGGAAACGTTATATCTTCAGCCTAGTTGTAACTAACAAGGCGGGAGATGAAGTTAATCCAAGTGACCTAAATAAGTGTTTAAAAACGTTAAAAGAAGTCTTCTTAGAAAATAAACTGCGTTCTTTCCGTATAGCTAGAACAGGACAGATAACTGACACTTTGCCTAGAAGAACCTTGGTGCAAAGATTTAAGAAAGTGTTTCATGATGTTGACATGGCTATAACGTTTTGCTATGGGACATGTAGGACAGTTCCACCAGAGTACCGCTCAGCAATTCTAGAAGACTATCACAACAGCTTATTTGGGAGACACAGAGGCATGGGCAAAACCTATAGACGTATCCAAGAAAAATATTACTGGAAGGGAATGAAGGAGGACATTCATGAGTTTGTCCGCAAATGTCCCATGTGTCAAGAACAGAAATTAGTACGAATTACAACACGAGAACCGATGGTGATTACGGATACACCAAGTGAAGTGTTCCATAAAGTAGCCATCGATACAGTGAGACCACTCTGTAAAACTATGGAAGGAAATTTGCATATCTTAACAATGCAATGTCAATTTTCGAAATTTTGCATAGCAGTGCCCGTACCCAATATAAAAGCAATTACCATAGCAGATGCCTTGTCCAGACACTTATTTGCGCAATATGGAGTACCTCGCATCATATTGAGTAATAGAGGCAGAAGTTTCCAAAACAAGTTATTATTGGAGCTGTCCTAGATCTATCAGTTTAAGCTTAATACAACAACAGCCTATCATCCGCAATCGAACGGGTCGTTAGGCGGCCAGCAAACAAGACTGGGACAAAGTCGTACCATTTGCTACGCACGAGTACAACACATCAGTACATGCATCGACAGGTTATACTCCGTTTGAGCTAGTATACGGACGTCCAGACAGAACTCCAAACCGGTTACCGGACGAATACGAGCTAGAAACGTATAACGCATATATACAAGACTTGACCGAATGTTTACGAGAAATGCAAACAATAGTTCCAGGTAACCTCATCGATTCCAAGTATAAAAACAAACAATATTACGACAGAAAAGCAAGACCATTAAACATTGAAGTAAGAGATGAAGTAAGAGTACTCAAAGAGCCTAGATATGGAAAATTAGATAAATATTACAAAGGCCAATTCATAGTGAAGGAAATCAGAGATAATAATAATGTGATAGTCGAGTCAACAAATGGCAAATTAATAGTTAAACATAAGGATAAATTAGAGAAATTCTTTAAATAAACCCTCAGTAAAACTCCGTTGTCTTTTATTACAGAAAGATGGTCCGGACAGTTTCACTGATGGCGCTCCTTATGCTCTCATGGGTACCATTCTCTCAAGGCAAGAATGAAGACAGTCCACCGTTTTACAAGTAGACACCACTAACGCAAAATCCAGGAATATATTATGAATATATGGGTGAGGTGAAGATCGAGAGAGTAAAATGGAAAATAGTAGTCACCCTGGATTTCACGAAGTGGAATGATCCAATAACTTGGAGAGAAAAACAAATGTTTAAAATGATTTCTACCTGCAACGATCAGCTAAGTAAACAAGAATGCAAAGAATTTATTTCAATTGATAAGTTCGACTTAGCAATGAAAACATTAAAATCATTAGAAGAAGACCTTCACATATTCTTTGCACCCTCATTAGTTGTCCCAAACAACAGCTTTATTCCATACACCCACGCTTTATCTAAGCGAGGAACTTCGTTCGAGTTTATTGGTTTGACAAGCCGGCAGCTCTTTGAAACTATGGACGCTTGAGACAGAGATCAATTAAACCAGGACGTAGACAGGTTATATGAGAGGACAGCCAACATATCTACTTTATCGGCCAGCCAGACTCACATAGCAAAATCTAACCTAGATTCTCTACACCAAAAACTTGATGAAGCTCAAAGAACTTTACATGAATAACACTTACAATTTTTAAAGTTAGCAAATAGGACGAATCAGCTTGATAATTTTTACTTTATTGAAATGGGTGTCTCAATTTGACCAATCATTAGAGCACAGTATCAACTCCTATAAAACCATTGTGAACACCATTGAGAAAGCTAGGAGAGGGTACTTACATCCATTGTTGTTTAAACACGAGCAACTGCAATTGATACTTAAAACATTAAATGGACACACGCTACCGTGGGAGCACAGCACTGTAACGGTAGAGATGTTGCATGCAATGTCCAAAGTGTAAACACGGTAGGAGGGAAATTAGTTTTGATCCTGGAATTTCCACTATCAGATAAGGCAAGATATTCACAATATAAGATACATCCACTACCAATTCCTCAAGAAATCATGACTATAGCGACGTCCTATGTAACGTTAGTTCCACAATATTCAGACTTAATAGTGTCACACGACATGCGAAATTATTAATTAGCTACAAAAGAGTATATTGATACATGTAGAATGCATCGAAAAGTAATTATGTGCCCACCATCCCTGCCTTTTAACATCGACAACGATAATTTTATTTTTTTTTTTTTTTTTTTGGTAGGAGGCTGTGAATCCTTTTAACAGACGACTGTTCCCTTGCGAGAACACCAAGTGTGGGACTCGGCAGCGGCGGCCACCCCTACCCACTAAACACATGTCTCCCTGTTCGCTCGACGTCAGCCCGGTACCGTTTATCACACTACTTCGGATTGGGCCACTGTCTTTGCGCGTCCTTTGCGCATTCATTCCTTGCTTCCGTTCATACGATACTACTACTCTACTCTTTCACTCTCTCAGTCACTCAGTTTTCCACGCATCCATCTTCTTTCTTACACTGCAATATACCCCGCACGTATGAGGCAAGCAGCGTCCAAGCGTCCGTGCTGGCTGTCATCGGTCATGTTACGTTGTCTGGCGTAATCGTCGTGCTGAGAAGCGTTTCCAGTCTTTGTCTTTGCTCGTTCCAACGGGTGCACACAAAGAACGTGTGCTCCGCGTCGTCCCAAGCTTGTCCACAGTACGTGCAATCCGGTGTCGTCACTCTGTTCATTCTGTGAAGATACTTTCGGAAGTACCCATGGCCGGACAAGAATTGGGTAATGTAGAAATCCACCTCACCGTGCTTCCTGTCCTTTCAGGGCCCAACCTCCGGTATCAGTCTGTGGGTCCAACGTCCTTGTCCGTTCGTTGTCCACCTCGTCTGCCATTTCTCGATCGTCTTCGTCCGTTCTTCCGTCGCAGCGTCTGCCCTCCCAACGCTCGAGCTTCGTGCGAACAAGCGTTTCCGCTCTTGCGCAAGAAGGTCGATCGGAATAACGCCCGCTATCGCGAAGATGGCATTTTCTGATACGGTCCGGTACGCGCATGCGATCCTTAGTGCCCCGGTTCTTTGCATACTCGTCATAGCCTTCGCCCGTCGCTTGACTTTTGACGCGTCCGCCCATACCTCGGCCCCGTAGAGCATGATCGAGTGGGTGACGCTCATCAGTAGTCTTCGTATACTCGGTCTCGGTCCTCGCGTGTTGGCCATGAGTCTACTCAAAGCCTTCGTCTTTTCTGCTGCTTTTGGTTGTCATCCGTTCCGCTCTTGGTTGTCATCCGTTCCGTTCCCACAGTCATCGGTATTATCGTCTCGATCCGTTTTCTAGTGAGTAGCAGCGACTCAGTCTTTTGCAATGCAAGTTGCAGTCCGTGCTCCGTCATCCATCTGTCTACGCATCTCATCACCTGGTTCAGTTTCAGCTGAGCCAAGTGGGCGTCACGTGCGTTTATGACGGCTGCCACGTCGTCCGCGTACGCGATGAGGCACGTGTCGTCTGGCATGTCCAGTCTCAGTATACTGTCGTACAGTGCGTTCCAAAAGTCAGGACCCAAAATGGAGCCCTGTGCCACCCCTGCCGTCACCCGTTTTCGTCGCATTCCATCCGTTGTCTCGTACGTCAAGTACCGATCCTGTAAATAACTTCTCACAACTCGCGCCAGGTAGGCCGGCACTCGGAAGGTTGTTTCCAACGCCTCCAGAATGTCGGTCCACCTCGCGGCGTTGAAAGCGTTCCGTACGTCGAGTAGCGCCAAGAGTACCAGCGGTCTGGCTCCGTGGCCTACGTCGTTCGTCTTGTCCACGATCTCCAGTACGTCCGTTATGGCTCCGATCGTTGAGCGTCCTCGTCTAAAACCGTGCTGTCTGTCCGATAAGTCCCCGGCAGCTTGCACCGCCTGCAAAAGTCTCGGTCGCAGCAATAGTTCGAATAGCTTTCCCGATGTGTTCAGGAGGCTGAGAGGCCTATAGGAAGATGACGCGGCAGGATCCCCCTTCCCTTTGGGAATGAGGACCAGCCGCGCAGTCTTCCAAGGCCCCCCAAACACTCCCGCGACCAGGCACCCGTTGTAGATCTGCAGCAGCGCATCCGGCCTTTCAGCAGCGATGATCCGCAGCAGCTCCACCGGGATGCCATCTGGTCCTGGAGCCCTCCGAGGCCTCAGCTTGGCTGCAGCGCTCTGAAGCTCTCCCACCGTGAAAGGTGGACATTCTATCGCCGTGTCCTTCGTATTATCCGTTCTCTCCGGGTGAGTCGGGAAGAGATCATTTACGATCCTCTCTATTGTGTCTCCGTCCTTCGTCTCTGTAGGGTTCCAGGCGCCAAGTTTGCGAGTCACAATCTTGTAGCCCTCCCCCCATGGGTCTGAGTCTACTTCGTCCTCTAGTCGTCTCCAACATTGTCGTTTGCTGTCGTTGATGGTACGTCTGAGAAGTTTTCTCGCAAGTTTGTATTCCCGCGATAGAGCCTCCCGTTCGCGTTCGTCCTTCTGGTGCTGTGCCTGTCTCCGCAGTCGGTGGCACTTTCGTCTGATCTCACCAATCTCTGGGGTCCACCAGTAGGCTTGCTGTTTGTCTCGTCTGTACCGTTTCCGTGGCATCGTGGCTTCGCAGATGCGCTGCAGATACTTTTCCAGATCGTTCACACACCGCTCGACCACGACTTGGTCCGTCGGTCCCCGAGACAGATCCACAGAAGGTGCGCCACGTTCTGCAACTGTCTCGTCAGTTCGTCCCTGTTTATACGACCAGTGTCCCAACGTGTAGTTCGTCTTTTCTGTGTCCGTGTTCGCCTCTTCACGGTGTCACTAGTCAAGTTAAACGTGATGTACTGATGATCGCTGGTCGTATAGTCCTCGATCACTTTCCATCCCCGCAGCTTTGTCAACAAACTGTCTGTGGCCAAAGTGGCCGGGATGGAATCACCGAAGCCGGGTCGTCTGTACGTAGTCACGTTTCCCTCGTTAATTACTTCCAGTCCCAGTCGGGCAGCCATCTGTAAAATCAGTCGCCCCCTTCTGTTCGTCTTAGGCATCCCCCACTCGACCGCCCGCGCGTTAAAATCGCCCGCCACGATCACGTCGCCCGAGAGGTCTCTGACGACGTCTTCCAGGGCTTCGTGCTTTTCGGCATATTCGCGCGAACTATTGTTCGGGGAGAGGTAGACGCTGACAATAATGACAGCGCCGATCCTCACCCAAACATAGTCATCCCCGCACCCGCTGTCTGTGATACGCGTCGCGTTTATCCCTCGGGCCCACACCGCCGCCGTGTTCGAGCTGCTCGCGATCGACGCCGGTTCCGAAAGGTTTCTGTACTGCTCGCTTATCACGAGCACGTCCGCATCCGTTTCCGCCGCAACTTGAGGAAGCAGCGCGTGTGCCACGCTACTTCTGTTCAAGTTGCATTGGAGTATCGTCAGATCCATTGCGACTGTCTCGTCCTGCCTTCCGTCAGAGCTGCTTTAAATACAGCACACGAGGACGTGCCAGGCACGTGAGCCAGGTCTTGGTTGGCTCTCCCCGCGCAGAGAAAGCAGGAAAGTGTGCTTTTGCACGACCTTCCCACATGTCCCTGTTTGCCGCACTTCCAGCAGCAGTCACGTCTGTCGGGTCCCGTGCACTCAGTTCTTATATGTCCGTATCCGAGGCACTTGTAGCACCTCGGAACGCGGAGCCTGGGTCGTAACCGACAGTTAACCCACCCGATTTTAATTCGGCCCTTCTTGAGTTGCGACGTTGAAAACGTCGCAGCCGCGTCGAGACGAGGAACCTCGTTCGATGCGGCCAAGCCCTGAGTGCGCGGAAGAAACAAGCGAG
>QLSS01000933.1:2629-22220 GCA_024372645.1 Trichomalopsis sarcophagae | reverse complement strand
ATGGACTATGGAAATTCATTTTCTACTCCGCGCGGTCTGAATTGAGCCGCTTGGTGCGTTTTCTGCACTTCCGGTTGCCAACCCTGGGCAGCACGCGCGCTCACAGCAAGAGTAGTAGTAACGCCGTAGAGCAAGAGGTGGCGCTACTATGGTATCTATGGGACACGGCTGATTAGAGCTGCACGAAGTCTCGCCAACAATAAATTATGCCAATTAATGCTGCCCCAGTCTGCCTAGTCAGGCTTCGATGATGAGCATCAAATAAATATATGCCACTTGATAACATATAATCCGTAGTATCATTTCTAATTTTGTCTCTGATTGTTTTTTTAAATGTACAATAGAAATTTTTTGTGCTGCAAGACAGTATTCAGAGGTTATAAACATATAATGACGCAAATGTTTCAATATCAATACCAGATTATGCGTGTAACTTTAATTTATTGATTGAGATTTCTTATTTTTTGAGGCCTACGCATGTCCCCTACCATTTTCGAGAATTACGTAGATACTTTTCTAGTTCCAACAGCAATCTTTATGAGTATTTTGATAGTGATTGTATAAAGAAATCCAATATTACAGACATAGGTATAAAAGTTAAATATTCATTTCCATTACTGTTTAATGAAAACTATATCATGATATGTTATTACAAGCTAAGCCCAGCTCCGGTAGTGGTGAACTACATGTTGTATACTGCTCTTCTACTTGTACTTAAAGCTAGCTGCGTAACTTTGTTGCTATCGATAGACATAAATTGTACTAGGTTATAAGTGCCAAATTTGCATAAAAACCACATATTAGCCAATATATCATGTTTGTCTTCTAGACAACTTCTAGTAGAAGGTCAGACCCATTCTGAAACTTTACAGCTACTTTTTTACTATAAAAAGGCATCTTTTGGTGAATTGAGATTGTCGGAGCCCGGATCGAACTCTCAGATTTTCACATTTTAAGGTTTAAAATGCAAATAAGGTAGCCTAAACACACATATATATATATATATATATATATATATATATATATATATATAAGTACTTTTATTGAAAAAATCAGAAAATTTCACAAAAAAAAGTATCTGGGCAGTTTTAGTAAAAAATGCATCCCTTTTGAGCTAGATGTCATTGAAAAGATGCAAAAAATTGCTTAAAACTCCAACTTTGACCACCTATAGCCAAATGTAGGAATTGGGCTGAAATTTTTTTTGGGAGTCAGTCACAACTTGTAGAACATATATATACAGTTTGGGCCAAATCGAAATTTTTCATCATATATATATATGTGTGTGTGTGTCTGTGTGGGTGCGTATATGTATGTACATTTCGAGTTAATATGAATTTCTCAAGTTATAATTAAAATAATAATAATAACGATAATAACAGCTGCCAGTATAATGTTTCCTAAAAAATCAATTTGATTTATTATATTTTATTGTGGAACACATATAATAAAATTCTCACAAATATGTAATCCGCGAGCGAAGCGAGTGTTTTATGCTAGTTTAATAGTATTTCTTTTTCGGCAATCTAAATGATTAAAGTTTAAAGAACATTTCTAGTGTGAAATAGATTAATTTTTTTTTTTTATACAAATTTCGAGGGTTTTTTACAAAATAACACAAGAATAATTTTATTCTGAATTGTTTTTACAGCTTCCAATCAAACTGGACCAAATCCTGAAATAAGTTTTTGGTAGGAATGTATGTTTTTATCATATGTACCTGTCTATACTGTTAAAATTTTTTTATCAAGTGGCGCGGTATCCAGTTTAAGATGCAGACGGAGCCGCGGCGCCCGTGACACTATTTACTTTTATATTGATGTTCTGATTTTTCATGATACAGAAAAAAATGCTTATTGTTACTGTTCGTCAGATCTTTTGGATTATTAGTATGTTTTCTGAGCTAAACTATGATTTCTAGCAAAAATATTAGTGAAAAGGCTGCTTCTTTTTATAATATGTAAGTGTATAATCCACAAATACTAAAATTACGTTTTTCTTCTTCAGCCCGAAATGTGAACGGACCGTTAAGTTAGCCGCAAAAGTGTTAGGACCGTGAAGTTAGCCGCAAAGCTATATACAGATGAGAATTGCTTTCTTAAGAAAATATAATAATATATTACAATATTTTGAATTAAGAGGTGCATACTCTGCGTTCCGGAGCTGTAATAGTAACTAGCTTGCCAGGGTAGCCGATGACAAGGTCTAGATGGCGCGCTCCGTGGTTTTTTGTGTCTAGCTGTAAAAATCATTCGAAGAAGGTGTCTAGAGGTACAGGATGGCCCATAACGACGTCAAGGTAGTTAGTCTCGTGTTTTTTGGTGTCTAGGTGTAAAAATCATTTAAGGGCGCCATCTAGGTGTACAGGGTGGCCGATAACCAGGTCTGGGTAGTTCGCACCATCGTTTTTGGTATCTAGGTGTAGAATTAATTCGATGACAATGTATATTAGAACAATTAGTGATTTCATCTTAGTAATAAATATGTTAAAATAAAGCTGTGGTCGAATGGTGCTAAAGATGCTTATATGTTATTTTTAAAAAAGTAAAAGGTTAGGCGAGTTTGATATATTGCGCAACAAAATTACAGATAGAAAAGAACTGCGATCAATCAAACAAAGTCAAGTTTTGTTTATTGGTGAACAACTAAATTTTCTTTTTATATATATTAATATGAAAACAATGAAACGGGCATGACAAGTGACGTAGTAATTATTTTGAGAGTTGTTCTTTTCTTCATTATGATTAAATATAATAAACTTGACTTCGTTTGATTAATGTCAGTTCTTTTCTATCTGTAATTTTGTTGCAGAATATATTAAACTAGCCTAACCTTTGATCTTTTTAAGAGTTAATTTTTTTAGAGATTTATGAAATTCATCAAGTTTTGTGTAATAAATGTAAACATAATCGGGATGGACTGATGGACGGACGAACATTTTTTAAGTTCCTTTTTTGTATAAACTAATCGAAACTTTATACATTTTTTCTTGGAAATCTGAATGATTTATGTTCAAAGAACATTTCTACTGTAAAATAGATTTAATTTTTTTACGAGTTTTAGAGGGTTTTTACAAAATAGACCGAGTATAATTTTTTTTCTACATTGTTTTTATAGCTTTCAATCTACCTGAACCAAATCGTGAGATTTTTCGTAGGAATGTATATTTTTATCATATGTACCTGTCTATACTATTAAATAGTTTTTTTTTATAAAATACATCAAGTTGTGTGAAATAAATGCAACCAAAATCGGGATGGACGGTTGTACGGATAGATGGATGGACACGTTTTAAGTTCTTCTATTGCTAAAAACTAGCTCCAAGATTTATATATAGCGCTTTCGTATGTCGCGTGATGTACAAGCCTTTACTAGGAGACGACGTCGGCGGTCGGCGCTGACAGCGGAGGCTCGCGGGCGAGTGAGGGTGCGCGAATATACTCGACTTTGCTTTGGCTATGTTAATAGCTACGCTACAAGAACCATCTACTACTCACGAGCTGACAATCCGCACCCGGTTTAGAAAAGTGACTTTCGCAGAGCTGTGAGAGTAAAGGAACGCCTCCAGAGCCACTGCATCTGCCTCTATTTCTAAAGAGCTGAGTGTGTGAGTAGCATTTATTTATCTGACCCGGACAAAGCCGTCAAACCTGTGAAACCGTGCGCGTCCCTCTCGTAACCACGTCCGCAAGTTTTGTACACTTTTATTGTAACAAAGATTCTAGACAATATATTAGCTTTTTTCATCTGTACGTAAACGTGTTTTATTCTGCTTCGGGCCCACCAAACATTTGTGATGGGCACCAGCAGGCTACTGCACAAGTGATAGCGCTGCACTCAGTAGCCAACGTCCGCTCGGTATCACTTGTCCTTCATTGAGGATGCGCCAAATGCTAAAAACCCAAGCCTTGGTGATGTGAAGCATCTTTACGACCGCACGTATCGTCTGCCAGATATCCTCGTTACAACATTTAATAATGATTCAATAATCACAATTAGAGTAGTAATATTAAGAAAGTTCATATACAACTTACCACGAAGTATCACAGGCATGTGTCAAAGTCAGATATCGTGCACCAAGTCCGTAAAATGTTCTTAATACTCCGAGAGAATTGCCAAGAGAATGTCCACCTTCAATTCCAATCAGACTAGCAATCTTGCCTTCTCTATGAGCTTCAATAAGACCTTGAATAAAATTAAAAAAATTATGTTTGTATTTAAATGTATGTTTACATCTTATTTAGAATTCTTTTTGAAATTTTTCATTTTAAAATAATATATTTTGATAGATGCTTAATTTTTAGTGAACTATTCATTGACTGTAAATTTTATCGCTGCGACATTTTAACTATCGCGGACCTGCTATTGAATACTTGACATACAAATTTAATGAAATTGGATGGAAATATGGACTTAACTAATATATTTATATTCAGATAAGCTACATTCTTTATGGATTCTGTTATCAATGACTGTAAACTGCTTTCTGATATTGCTTACGACTATTTGTTAAATAACAACACTGAAAATTATAATTTGCACTTTTTATATTGGCTTATTTATTTTAAGTTGGTACTATATTCAGGCACAGCGGTAGGTATAACAGCGCACAACTATACATCTACAGAAACGACCGAAAATTACGAAGTTCAGCTACAGGAGGGGGAGAAAAAATTACGAGCTTTATTAGTGGAACAGCCGACAATCAACTGATACATCGACGCAAATTCAATCTAATAAGCTATAAACTAACTCTTAGAAAAAGGGATTAGACCATCACACTCAAGGTACGAATGAACAGCTTTCTCGTAATAAAAGAGGCCGAAATGACACAACCTTCGTCCTAAGCTTTTCAGACTCAAAAATCATATAAAAGCCATGTGTGACCATGGGCAGGCGCCTTTTTCTTTCCGACTTCTTTCTGACTGGGCAAAGCTCTGCCCGATCGCTTTAATTTTCACTAATTTTACACGTATTTCTATAATTTCATTTGAGAATAGATCGATCATATATTTTGAACTGTCGGAAGAAACGATAGCAGGAAACTTTGCAAAACTTTTATATAAATGCAGGGATTTTAATTTGAATGAGTAGAAAATGCTTCACACCCTAAAAGGCGGCATAATAAGCGAAAAAAGAGAAAAATCCAGTATTCTCTTTGCCAAACATTTGGAATCCTGCGGACAGTGAAAAAATACACAAAACATTGCATCGAGTGCCACAATAAGTAAGTAGGTGTGATTCATGTTTTAGCACGGTAAATTTGAAGGTTTTATTACCAAGTATGACTAAAAAGATATAAAATTATTTACTTTAATTCTGTAATTTTTCCTTTCGACTCTTTTTTCAGGGTTTAAAAGTGTTATGTCCCCTTGATACATTTCTCGATTAGGTTTTTTGATTCTCTAGTAGAAAATAGATCAACTTCGATAGTGAACATGTTAATCAAATGAAGGCATTTTTTCTTAAATTAAACATTTAAATTTCTAATAAATAATTTTATTCTTTGGTAAAAGCATCTACGTTATAACATGTTTACTGGACAATTTTTTTGAATATACCCGATAATAAAGAAATAACCACAGTTTGACGTTTTTTAATTACAAATCTGGTCAATGATTCGCCAACCGATGCTGAGTGTTTCTACCAGGGCTTAGGTTTGCTAATATCTGGAACATTTGGCAGCGAATTATATGTTGTAACAACTTTATTGTAGCCATTTTTGTTATGGCTGGACAGGTTATGAGCCCGCTCGCAACTACTGCGTGAATCGGGAAAGTGAAAAGTAATACGTAACAGTGAAAAGAAAAAAAAGATTCACACTCAACGAAGAAGGGCCACGAACATGCCTCAACAAGAAGCTAGGACCATCAGAACAAGGAAAACTAGGGGAAAACTAATATATATATATATACACCTAAATGTTATAAAAATATCTACGGTCCATGCAAGCAACATCGATACGTACGAGGAGACGACAGCTGTAAACAGACTGCGTGCAGGCGCGCAGGTCACGTGACCACTCTCCGTAAGCGCGGCAACTTTAAATTGCCAACGCGCGCTTATCTGTCTAGTGTAAGTCTGCCTGCGTGCTGTGCTGCTAGCAGACACCGCGTAGATATGGCTGCTGATGTATAAGTTCACTTAGCAATAACTTTTATCATTGAATTAATTAAATAAAGAAAGATTTATATATATATATATGATGATATATATATATACATATATATATATATCAGGAAAACGATGCGATCATATAGGAACGCAGGCAGACTTCCACAGTGGTAGGGTCACGATTATTCTTACCGGCTCCGGTCGGCTAACTTCGGGGGGCACATTGGGAAACACGCGTCGCAAAGCGCCCTGAAGCTAGTCACCAAGAGCCGTTTGGTCACGAGTGCGCCGTTCGAAAATTTCTCTCTGTCCTGTTGTTCAAAAATTACAAATATTGATAAGGTTGCGAATGATTGTCAATTAGCTTGAATGAAGAATAACGGTAGCGTCAAGGGAACGATAGCGAGAACGATCGAGAGCTCACATCATTCGCAACAGGCGACGAGACCTCACGGCACTCGGCACTGCACTCTAGCGAGTGCATTTTTGCACGAACGACGAACGTGCGGTAAATCGAAGTTTACGCCACGGCGTGTCATAAATGTTATTTTTTAAATTCATATTCAAATAAATACAAGCTGATTTCAAGCAAAATAATTCTATATTGTAGAATTTTGAAGTGGAAAAATTATAGTTACATATAATAATTTTGCGGATAAATTAATTTGGTACACGTATAAAACGCGTCGAGACAATTAAATAAAGTAATTTCGTACCAAGAAGTGACCGGTTCGTCATACGAATTATAGACTACCTACGATTAGAGGATTGCACTTGCGCAAAATTGATGGTACAAAATGTAATGAAAAACATCATTTTAAATAGAGCTCCTTGGAAATCATCGCCGCCAGCCATCAGTCCCAAAGTAATACATAGACTTGTTACAAGAAGGCAAACTCAAAGTAAAAAAGTTGCGAGTTTCGAAGTTTATCAGGATAAAATCGGAGGCCTTAGTGCATATAGCCAATGCAGTAGCTGTAACGTCAGATGTAGATAGATGGCAAGAAGCCATAAGAAAAGAAAGAAAAGCTCTTCAGAAGAACCGTGTATACGAAGTAGTTAGTAGAACGTGCAAGGATGGCAAGAAATTGAACATTTTCTAATCCAGATGAGTCTCCAAACTCCAGACTACAGGGCAAGAATCGTCATAAGAGGCTTTAAAAATTCGAACATTTACGATCTCTGCGAAACATACCCACCCGTATCATAACTTACACTTGTAAGAGCAGTCCTAGCCATAGCAAACAAACACGACTATATATTGTGGCAGCTAGACGTTAAAGCAGCGTTTCTTCACAGCCCAATAAAGAAATAAATATTTATGAAAATACTAGATGGTTTAAAATAGTTTGAAAGCTACACAAATCCTTGCATGGTTTGAAAATAAGTTCAAAGAATTGAAATGAGTATTTCCAGGAGTTTGCTAAGCAACTAGGCTTTCTAGCAAACAATAGAGATTCATGTTTGTTTGTGTATACTGAAAACAACAGTCTTATAATAATGCTGCTGTACGTCGACGACATATATTGCTAACAGACAATAACGAGCCCAAAATGAGAGAAGTACAGGAAGAATTAAGTAAGAAGTTCGACATGAAGTTCCTAGGTAAGTCTAAAGAATTTATAGAAATTACCATATTAAGAAATAGGAAAGGAAGGATCATAAGATTAGACCAAATTAAGTTCTTAACCAAGATCAAACGAAATTTGGATACACATAGGCCAAAAGTCAATCAATCCCTATGGTAACTAATCAAGTATTGGACAAGCAAAGAAACGGTCAAGTTGTAAATCAATGTAAATACAGAGAAGTGGTTGGTTCTCTGATGTATTTGGTATCAGGTACAAGGCCGGACTTATTATAGTTATAATAAAGCCACGTTTATCATCTGACTCCTTTTGTAAAGTGTATCTTAATTAACGTATCAATATATTTCTAATCGCGTCTAGAAAATCCTTATACTCTGACAATATTATAACTGTATCCACAAATATTTAAAAATGGAGTAAAATCCTAGTCAAAATTCTTTAGTTCAAATAGAAAACGAAGTGCATTAAAAATTTTTGCGAGAGTTAAAGTGCAAATCATGTTGAATATATTAATATATAATATTATTGATATATAATATTCTAAATCATATTAATCAAAATTAATTGTGTAATTAGTAAATTTACGGATATTGCTTCATAAATTATTTATATAAATTCGTAATTATCTAAGTAAGCAATTATTATCACAGATTCAACTCGCAAAACAAAATCAATATTCGTTATTGTTTTTCAGGAAGCAAAAAATATATTTTTTTCATTAAAAATTATTATTTTTCATCACAGATCTTAAATATTATTTAAAAATATTGTAAAAATTTATTTTTAATAATAACCACAATTTTGTATAATTTTATCATGTCATGAAATTATATGAAATTATTGGTTTTCATACAATATAATAAAAAAAAACAAAAAAAATCAATGCGCCTGAAGTATATTGTATTATCTATTATTATATATAAGTGCTTAATGTCTCCGTCCGCCGTGAAGCTTTTCACATCTTTTCTAATTAACTTAACATCTAAGATATAATCTCGTGCCTAACAATTTTTGGGCCTAAACATTTTTGGGCCTTAACAGTTTTGGATCTTAAAATTTATAACCTTCAAAATTGTGGGCCTTAATAATTTCGGATTATTTAAATATTCCTGTGTGCCGTGAAGCCCTTCATATCTTTGTCAATAACTAACATATTTATATCTATTAGTATAATCTTATCTCATTTGAATTTTTTCAGGTCCTATAAACTGTCTAACAGTAGTAGACTTAAGGGTAACAATTTCAGACCTGTCTGAACGATCGCCGAAGCGAACAGCGCCTCTCTACTCAAAGCCAGAAAGTCGACACTCACAACAAGTTAGTGGCACGAAAGGTTCAAATGGAAAAATATGTACAAGACCAAAGCTAATATGACAATATACAAAGCAAAATAAAAATGTCAGTAAAAAGTTTCTCACGCGATTATTGCACAATTCGTCGTGTAGTTTATTTCGACGTAGTTTATTTGAATCCATTTTTAAATAAACTAAAATTGTTTAAAATGCGAAAATTGCGCGAGAAATTGATCGAAAATCTCACGCGATTTTCGCGAGATTTTTTTTAGTAGGGTTTGATTCCTGATTTTCGACGTTAGGATTAGAGTACTAAGGGGGCGGGTACACCTTTATATGTGATTTGCGAATTTCTTAAGGTAATTCATCCCAAACGTCATGTTCTTAGGAAAAGAATGAATTTTTGCACTGTTTTATAATGGTTTTTTCCATACGCAACTAATATTTTAGATTGATCTGAGGTCCGGTAGCCGAGATATTCACCTTTAACACACATTTCTTAGGCTAGGCCGAAGGCGAAACGTACAATTTTGTTGATAGCAGCTGAACGCTTCTTACGATCTTGTTGAAAAACTAAAGTAAGGTTAGAGACAATATTAGGAATCTTTTAATTCTATTCTCTTGATCTCCTCCTGTTCCAACTTCAGTGCTGCTACATCAACCCCTACTGAAATAAATCGCGCGACTAGTCGTGCGATTATTCGCGTGAGAAACTTTTAACTGAAATTTTGTTCATGTATCGCGCGATAATAGCGCGATAAATTGGTCGAAAACCTCATGCGATTTTTTTTAGTAGGGTCATGCATACTGTTCAATGTAATAATTTATATATATATATATATATATATATATATTGGCCGTTCCACGTCAGACGTAACAAAGCTCTGCCCAAAATTCCTTTTAATCTAAAAATTTTGTAAAATATGAAAAATTTAGCATTTTTCTGTACTTTCAATTAGTGAGGGGCGTTTTTAACAATTTTGTTCCCAGACGGAGCTACGCGTTCCCTAACCGTAAAAAATTACTACTTTAGGAAATGATCAAGCTGTCAGAAATCACAGGGGCTCAGAAAAATTCTAAGCAACGACTATTTTCATGTATTTTCAGCTGCTGAATAAGCGTTCGTCCCTTACCTCTAAAATGTATTTTTTACGCGGTTAAGAAATTTACATCTAGAGGGAAATCATCGACGAAGGCTATTTTTATGAATTTTGGTCCACTTAATTTGGTTGAGACTTTCTTTATTACAAAGCCCTCATTACTTTCTTTTTATTTTTTTTAATTTTTTCATTATTACTTTTATTTTTGTATATTTATATTATTTTGTTGAACATATTTTAAATTCAATTATTAATATTGTATGTTCCGTAGCTTTGGCCTGCAAGCTGGTTCCAGTAGCATCTCTTTTCAACACGGCTCCTACTTCGTTACATGAACTCTTTCCATGAGCAGTAGCATGGAAATGCCAATCCGCCATTATGTAAAAATCTGACTCAAGTTCATCATTTGATATCTATTTTTATAGTGTTGCTTTGCACCACCTGTGACTTATATAATCTTTTCTTTATTTCAGAAATAATCTTTTCTTGTAAAATATAAACTGCGTCCGTATCATGAGTAGTACATTCAGAAAGTGCTATAAAACTACAATGCCTTGTTTCGTTATCTTCTCTGTAATATAGTACTGCAACATTTATTGTACACTGATCATTGTTAAAATGAAATTGCTGAGCAGCATCCTGAACGACGTAAGCAAAATTTTCAGTATAATCCATCTCCAGAAGCCCTTCGTTCTCTTGTAAATTTTTCTTCTGATCTTTTATATATGTAGATTGATTTTTCGCCTTGAAATGATGTGGTATACGTTTTTTCAAACTCAAAGACAATTCAGACGTAAATTCATCTACCGAAAGACATTCTCTTTTTAAAATACCTTTATTTCTTGACTGCCAGACACTAAAAATTAATCTTCCTAAAAATTTTATTTTTGTATAATACAGAAGATACATGTTCGTTAATTTTAACTACATCTTTCTTATTCGGCATAACTCGACTGTTAATATCAGATTCATAAAATTTGTTTACCTCTTTAATTGTAATTTCAGGTAAACTTTTCTAAGATACCGAATTCATCTTTCAAATCTCTTGCTTTTTTTGCAATTCTTAAAGAGACATTAAACTCTGATTCAATATCGCGTAATGTCTAGCATTCAGGTGCTATTGTCAAAATAGAAACTATGTATGTCTATTAATATTAAATAGATTAATACATCTGTCCACATGAACTGTTGGAAAAGAATGCTTTGCAGTAGACTTAGACATTATAAATATTTTAGATGCTTCAATTATTCATGGACAAGTATACAAAAACTTAGCAAATAAATTTTGTAGAATTTAAAACAAAACTAAACTATAGAGAAAGATTCCCGACTACAATAGTATACAAAATAATATTATTTTAAATATACTTGAAATCAAAATTTAATAAATGATAATAATAATCTAAACTTTGATTTAAATATTTTAAAAGAATTCTAGGTAAAATAACCGGTGTGATACAATTTTTACTAAAACTTTACCGTCAGAAAATATATCAAAGACAAGAGTAGCGTCTGCAACAGTAGATAGGCTATAGGCATACCAAAACATAGGCATACTAAAACACGCCCTCTCCTCTCAGAGTGTTTTGGTACCCGATGGAAGAGTAGGGATCCCCTCTCTCTCGCCAAGATACTAAAACACCCTCTCTCCTCTCAGAGTGTTTTAGTACCCGATGAGAGAGTGGGGATAATTTTCCTCTCTCTCTATTATGTTTTGGAATGCCTATAACGTTCTCTACTTTTTTTTAATTTTTTTTATTTTTTATTTTATTTTACAGTTTATGCTGATAGAACAATTTTATGAGTTTGACGTTGTGCAATGCACAGGTCGTCTTATAGCTTGGATTATGATTTGTGCATACTGTGACGCACTTAAAAGATGGTTTTGACGGATAGCCATCAATATTGTGAACAGAAAATTTTAATCGTTGAAGCCATTTCTGTTTTAATGCACCCATTACAAAAATTTTTGATGCATCATGTAAAGCGTCACGAAGCAAGTTTCCGATTTGAGAGTAGTCATGTCCATCCGTTTTCCACCTGATGCCATGATAATTATGTTTGAGCCATTTGTTTTCCCTTTGCATTTTGTCTGAGAGTTTTTTCCATCAGAAGGGATTTTTGAATGTTAGAACAATAGGATCTGCACTATTTTCCTCGAGAGGTATGATTGCTAATTCCTTTAGAATATAATCTTCTTCGGTTTGCTTGAAACCAGTCATGTCTACTGCATATTCCATTTTCCGGTGCAGCCTAGACGAGCTTCTTGATATTTCCACTGATAGGATTGTACTGAACGATGCGATCGTGTAAGATTAGGCAGTATGCTGAAGTGTTAGCAGGAAAATCTTTTTTAGCCTCAAACTCCAGACGTACATCGACAGGAGCGCTCTTCAGAGATTCGTTTTGTCGTGAACAGTCAATAACTATGAGTGGTTCATTCTTGATGAACATAGGCTTTGTCAGCAATGGCTGCGGATCTCTTGCATAGTATGATTTTTGAAAATTAGCATACATATCATAGAGAATTGCATACTGATTGTTATATATGTCGAGATTCATATTGTTGTATGTATAATATTGTGAATTTAAGAAAAGTTTCACATTACTTATCTCACAATGATCAAATCTACTGGCATTTGCAGTTCTTGCAGCTTTTCTCTTTGTTTGTAGTCCGAGAATTACAAAACGAGGCTTCTCCAATTGATTTGAAGTTTTCACTGTCCAGACGTGTTTATTCGTGCTTGGAAGAAGAGGATATTCAAATATTTCCCAAGAACGAAAACACATAGAGATGGGGTTATCCTTACCAATGAAATTCAATAGCTGGATTTTTTGTTTATCTGATGCAATAACATATGGCATTAACCATTCTATCTTTGTTATTTTTACTTCACAATCTTCATAAGTAGTTACGCCAGATGATGTAGTTCCATTCAGGATTATTGCATTTAAGTCGCTTCTCGATCTTGTAAGTATGAGCTCATGTTTCATATTAACTATAATTTTTTATAGTCTTCTGCAAAGCCCAAGATCATACTCAGCGGAATCGCTACGTCAAAGTTTCCCTTTTCATCGACAAACGTTTTGGTATCTTCTTCATCACCAAGCCAGCCTGCGTTTTCTAGCATGTTATTCTGATTCGAGTTAAATGAAGTCCATCCTTTCATAACACTGCTCAGACCGACATTTTTACTTTTATCTATCTCCACAGCATTAACCTCATAACGAATTTCATCAAACAGATGACAAATGCCATTGTTCACGAATTTAGTTTTAGTTGGTGCTGCTAAACCCTCTTTTAGTTTAAATTTTCACATACATGGATAGAACTACGCGATGGTAAGAGGCATAGATCTTGATGTTGTATAGAAATACGAATTTCATCACTATTATCAAAGCTTAATGATGAGTATGGTTGATGGGCGTGTACCTCGTAATGAGCAATAGACTCATCGAAGACGACACCTGATTGAATGCTTAGAATTTCGTCCATTTTTCTGGAAGCAGCAAAGAATTATACACGTGAATTTTTTCAACGAACTTTTAGTCCTAGGCTTTTCAGAAACTGAATGCTCTTCCGTGTTAACGGTTTGAGTTTCTTTGGTCGACTGATGACTGGTTGACATGATGGCTGACTTATATATGTTCCAGAATTGTAAACGATACCCATTATACAGATTTGATCTGAAGTCTAATAGTAATTTCCTCTCCTCGAAAATTCACCAAATTTCCGTCCTGATCTACAATTCGAATTTGTAGATGATCTATGCACTTGACACAGAGTGGTAGATATATCACATGAGACGGAACTTCTAAGATTTTATATCCTGGAGGCACTCTGGGAAAGAACTCATGGATTGTATGAACTTTCCTATTATTGATGTAAGCACCTGCAGTAATGTTGCACTCCACTCTGAGTGCATTGATTCTCAATATTTTCACAGGTAAATCAGAGCTGTGTTGAATGTTCTCTTTGAGAATGCGAGGAGCGAAGCCAAGGAGACGGCCTATTGAATCGCGAGGTTTGAGATCTATCTGATGACTGCAGATAATTTCACTTCTGAGAGTATTGTTGTTAGCTTTCAAAGAAAATTCAATTCCTTTGGATTTCAAAGTTTCTTGTAAAAATTGATTTATAGCATCAATTTCATAGCTGCCCGTAGGGATAGTGATAATATTATTTTTGCTCAAATGAAGTTTATTATTTGAATGGTCAACATTAGGAATAGAGTTGAATGTTAACAGTTCAACTAATCCCAAGACAAAATTTTTATGCTGTGGTAGTTCAATCGATGGAAAATATTGCGCTTCTAAGACAGATGAGTTTCCTGAGAGACTCAGAGTGAAGCTATCTTCCATGACTGATCGGATGCTAATGAATCTATTCGTCTGCGAACATCTCTTTTATAGTCTCCCAGCTAAGAAGTAGAGACAAAGATGACCACATATAAATGAGTCAAAATTTTGATATCTTTTGTAATTGTATTTCACTTCCTTCACGTTAAAATACATCATGAGATCCTTGGGAGGTTTGAGATCACCAAAACTATCGAAATAAAGTACTTCAGGACAACGTTTGCGATAGCAAACCCAGTGAGTGCCTCTATTTTGAAAATCGTCCAAGTTTACCACAGCTGTTTCATTACGCCATGGACCATCAGGTGGTAGATTATTTCTCATGAAAACACCACGGAAATCTGAAATTTTCATCATATGAGCATATTTTTTTAGATCGTAGTCAGTCAGTGCACTTTTTGGCAAAGTTAAATCGAAGTTTTTTTTTTCTACTGACTCGATGACCACGACCGATATGAGGTTTCATAAATAATCCCATTCCACTTTTATAGGGCTTAAGATGAAGACCTTTGCCTAAAGCAATAGCTTCTATGGTCTCGTTATGCCTCTTACTTTCTTCATAATTTTTCTGCGCAGCTTTAGCATCATTAACTGCTTTAGCTATTCCAGCAGCACCTCCTGCTAGAGCACCGGTGGCACTTAGTCCTGCGAACAATGGAATGAGAAAAGGAAGAACTCCACCAATTTTTGATGGAAGCGGCAAAACACGTGGAATGATAACTTTTTTCTTTCCACCTACACTTTTAACAGCTTGACGTGCACCCTTCAAGGCTGATTGAATAACCTTGCGAGAACTTTTACTTGTTGACATTGATTTTTTAGCTGCAGTCACTAACTTATTAAATTTTAGTCCTATTCCAGTTTTTCCTTTTAATTTCATAGCATTGCTAACAGCAAAAGCAAAATCTTTTTCACCAAGACTAGCATCCTTAGCTCTAACACGTTGCATAGCTTCCTCACCAAGCATCTTGTCAGCAGCTTTACGATCTCCGTTTTTATCTGAGTAAGCTATATCATGTTTTTTACATGCCTGATCAAGCGGATTAATGCCAGGATCTCCTCTTTTCATTCGCTTTTTCAATTTGGTTCCGGGACCACAGTATTGATATCCAGGAAGATGCATTTCAACAGGTAAGTTATTGATAACTTTATCAAGCAATCCATAGCCTTTCGGCTGTTTCTGAGATTTATGTATGATCATCTTTCTTCGAGCGTTGATTCACAACTGACGTTCATGGTATAAAACGAGCGTTTATATTTCGAGAGCTCAATGTTATATTTGACTCTGTTGAGTGAACATGGATTTTACCGATCAGAACGTCAAACTCCCCGTGACAAATTTCGATTTTGGAAAAGAGAAGAGAAAAAAGCGTCATGGCGAATTACTACCAGATAGTATACGAGCAGTTTTCTGTAGGCCATCAAACTGTGGAAAAACAAATAGTTTATTGGCTTTAATTACACACCCCAATGGTCTTCGGATTGAGAATTTGTATGTATACTCTAAATCCTTGAATCAGCCAAAGTATCAATTTCTCAAAAATGTCCTGGATCCGATTGAAGGAGTATCATATCTTCCGTTCAGTGAGCATGAATCTGTAGTATCTCCAGATGAAGCCCTTCCAAATTCAATAATGATTTTTGATGATGTGGCATGTGAGAAGCAGGATAACGTTAGAGCATTCTTCTGTATGGGGAGACATAAGAGTGTAGATAGTTTCTATCTATGTCAATCTTATGCTCATATAGGAAAACATCTCATTAGAGATAATGTCAATTTGTTAGTAATTTATCGACAAGATGATGTAAATCTTAATCTATGAAGATCATGTGAATACCGATTTAACTTTTAACGAATTTCGGAATCTTTGTTCTGAATGTTGGAAGAATGATAGATATGGATTCATCGTTATTGACAAAGATAGACCGATGAATGAGGGTAGATATAGAAAAGGATTTGACTGTTTTGCAATAAAAAAGGAATTATGAGTCTCGAACTTGCAGTTCAGTTGTAGACATCGCCACGTAAGCATGTCAGACTTCACGAAAGAGAAGAATGTTCTTAGCGAGCTCTTGCGAGCTCGTCAGGCTATTAAGAAAAAATACACTTTATTAAAACAGGAGAAAGATGACTTTGAAAAAGTCATCGGTGATACTCTAAAACCAGTCATCACACCACTTGAGAAACTTGTTGAGATGAAAAGTGAAAGCCCACTGCAGCAACCATTTAATCATATTTTGGATAAAAACAGCATCAGTAAGAAAATGAAAAAACGAATGGGAATTGATCGATCGAGTTTAATGGATTATACTGTTTATGATGATGATGATGATGATGATGATGATGTTTTTGACACAATAACCAATTCTACATTTAAATCCGCTAGTGGAAAAAATGAATCAGCTGAAGACTTTTTATCATTGTTAGATAAAAGCCGTAGAACGATTGATAATATATACGGAGTGCGAAAGGTTGATAAAGTGTATATGATTGGTGATTCAGAAATTGAATTTGATGATAAATATGTCAATGTCAGAAATGAAAGTTATCCTAAAACGAATGGACTAATGGAATTGCTATTTAAAAAATATCCGGATGATTTTCATCTGAGCTCATCAGACCGTTCAAATTATCGCAAGATTTTGGAAGCAACAAGTGCTCATCGGAAAAAATTCAGCAAAGATGAATCTATACGAATGTCGAGAAGTAATAAATATAATAATGTTTTAGCACCAATGTTCCGCAGCACTCCACGTAAAAAGAACGTAAACAGCAGCGGAGAAGGACTTATACCTAAATATAAAATAGCTAAGAAAAATTCTTCCATTGATCTCGTCTACTGGGATGATCCAAATGAGCTTACTGAGAGACTTCGATTATTGATTGCCGAACGATCAGCTGGAAATAATAATCACGTCAATGAAATCCAGTCGATTATTGAGGAATTACGCGAAGCTGGGCATATATATTGACATGCAACTTTCTATTTTGCATCAGTATTACCATGAGTCTCGATGTGTTTGGAAGAAAACTTGAGGGCTCGCAAGTGAGTCGCGGTCCTCCAGGCAATGGTTTCAATTTTACACCGGACGGTGATTTTGATTTAGAAAATAAGCGACTTTGCAACCTAGGACAGCCCATTCATCCAAACGATGCAATCACCTTGCATTCACTGAAAGTTATTCTACAAACTGAAATAAATTATATAGCTGCTAAAATTGCTGGAATTGGTGAAGTTATAGAAGAATATAAACAGCAAGTTGAAAAACAGCAATTGGAAGTGAATACAAAATTGCGTTATCTTTATAGTACAACTCTTCGCAATTACTCTGGTGTTGATTATATCATTGAAAAGTGAATAAACAATTAAAAGTTCGTATAGACAATTTTCCAGATGGATTTTCATCTACTGTAAACGATGATAGAACGTCAAAGAGTAGCTGAAGAGCTACACAAGCCAGCACGTCGGCGATACAAGAGAAGAAAATATGACATACGTGGAATAGACGAGACTTGGCAGGCTGATCTTGTAGAAATGATACCATATTCTAAAGAGAATAAAGGTTTTCATTACTTACTCACTGTCATAGATATATTTTCAAAGTATGCATGGGCCGTGCCAGTCAAGTCAAAGAGTGGTAACGATGTTACTACGACTATGAAGTCAATACTGAAAGAAGGACGAGTACCGAAGAATCTACAAACTGACCAAGGAAAAGAATTTTACAATTCAATTTTTCAAAAACTTATGAAAAAGCACAATATACACTTATACTCTTCGCATAGTAATCTTCATGCAAGTATATGCGAACGATTCAATAGAACGTTAAAAAATGCTATGTGGACAGAATTCAGCAAACAAGGAAGCTATAAATGGTTGGATATTCTACCTAACTTGCTCAAAGCATACAATTCGAGAAAACATCGGACAACAGGAATCGAGCCTGAAAATGTTACACTGGCAAATGAGCGAGAAGTCAAGAGACGTTTTCCAAATGAAAAGTCGCCAGTAAAAAAACCGAAATTTAAAGTAGGAGATAAAGTACGAATAAGTAGGATAAAAAATGTTTTTGTAAAAGGTTATACGCCAAACTGGTCAACGGAAATTTTCACAATAACGCGAGTTGCAAAAACGGATCCAGTAACTTACCACCTCAAAGATTATTATGATAAACCCGTCTCTGGTGGCTTTTATGAAACAGAAATTCATAAAACTATGTATCCGGAAATTTATTGAGTAGAAAAAGTTTTAATGAAAAGTGGTAAACGCGTATATGTTAAATGGTTAGGATTTAGTGACAAGCATAATAGTTGGATAGATATAAATGAGATTGTATGAATTATTCAAGGTTCAAATAAATAAGAAAGCAATTGTTATTATATTTAATAATGTATTTATTCATGTAAATTGCACACAAGTTTGAAGAAATAAATAAATAGTATTTAACAATTATCAGTCTTTGTATTTCATTATTTTAGCATGTGGTGAACTTGAAAGAAGTTCCACCCTGATATCTTATAAATAAACTAAGTTTATTTGCCGTGTTAGAGAGATTATTGAAAAATTCTTGATCTTTCAAGATTGCTGATGAGATCTTCCCAGGCAGAAATATTTGAAAGCTGTCATCGATCTCAGCCACGATCTTTGTGCCGAATCTCGTCTTTACTTCCTTGAGTGCAGTCACTATGTACTCATGATCTTTTTCCAAATCCGTGACTTTCTTCTTAGGCAAGAACTCACGCTCAGCAATCTTGTTGAGTGCAGATAGATCCATTCTGAAATGTAAAAAATAAGAATTTGTGTTAGAGAAAAGATTTTCTTTGAGAACAAAAAAATAGTGAAAATCAGCTAAGAACTTACTTGGAAATGTTAAGTGAGTCTTGGTTTCTTCTCCAAAGGAAGGTAATTTTCAAGCTCGACTGCTCGAATGTGCTCTTCACCGTGGTGCGTCGGTTCATATAGCCCATTCCCCACCATGATGTCTGCCCCTTCCATCGCCTCTTGTAGAATATCCCTTCTATCGGAAGATGCCTCCTTCATCGATGGATTCCATTCGTGCATTAGCTCCTTACAAACATCGTATTGGATAATGATTTGTTCACCTGTATCGTCATAAAGTGTCATCCCCACTCGTG
>QLSS01000932.1:0-22233 GCA_024372645.1 Trichomalopsis sarcophagae | reverse complement strand
ATGTTTACGTGACGAAGTCAAGTTTAATATTGAGCCTTGGATATATAAAAGTCCTGTCTTATATCTCATATTTTAGTTGTAAATCAGCACTCGAAGAGAGATGATTGTACATAAAAATAATAAGAAGCATCTGAAGAAAGGCTCTGGGTTACTTGATAAAGTAATAAATAACTTACCTTTTGAACTGCATGTGCCAGGATACCAATATTGCGGCCCTGGAACTAACTTGAAAAAGCGCTTGAAAAGAGGTGATCCAGGAATTAATCCTCTTGATCAGGCGTGTAAGGAACACGATATAGCTTACGCTAACAAAAGTGCAAATCGTAAAGAAGCCGATTTGAAGCTTGCTGATAAAGTTTGGCAGAGCGTAAAATCAAAAGACGCTAGTCTCGCTGAGAAAGCAACCGCTTTCATGGTTGCAAATACAATGAAAATGAAAGCTAAAACTGGAATGGAGCTAAAATTTGACAAGTTAATGATAGCAGCTAAAAAATCAATGAAAATGAGTAAATCTTCTCGCAAGGTTATTCAGTCTGCATTGAAAGGTGCACGCCAAGCCGTTAAAGAAGCTGGAGGCAAGAAAAAACTTATAGTTCCACGTGTTCTTCCACTTCCTTCAAAAATCGGTGGAATTCTTCCTTTTCTCATACCGCTTTTCGCGGGATTGAGTGCAACCGGTGCTCTAGCAGGAGGAGCTGCTGGAATAGCTAAAGCAATAAATAGCGCTAAAGCGGCAGAAAAAATTATGAAGAAAGTAAAAGGCATAATAAAACAATGGAGGCCATTGCAGTCATCAACTGGATCTTACACCTCACGATTCAATAGGCCGTCTTCTCGGATTCGCGCTTAGAATTCTCGAAAAACAATTACAGCACAGTTCCGACTTGCCAGTAAAAATATTGAGAATCAATTCACTCAGAGTAGAGTGTAATATTACCGCTGGTGCTTATATTAATAACAAAAAAGTTCATACGATTCACGAGTTTTTTCCAAGAGTTCCTTCTGGATATAAAATTTTAGAAGTTCCGAATCACGTTATATATCTGCCACTTAGTGTCAAGTGCATCGACCATCTTCAAATTCGCATCGTCGATCAGGATGGAAATTTAGTAAATTTCCGAGGTGAGGAAATTACTATTCGACTTCATATCAAATCGATATAATGGGAATTGTATGCAATCAGCATAAAAGTGTGCATATTAGTCAGCCACAATGTCAAGCGCCAATCAGTCGACGGAAGAAAGTCAAACCGTTAACACGACAGAGCATTCAGTTCCTCAGAAGTCTGGGGCTAAAAGTACGATCAAAAAATACACGTGTGTAATTTTTTGCTGTTTTTCAAAAAATGGACGAAATTCTAAGCATTCAATCAGGTGTCGTATTCGATGAGTCGATTGCGCACTATGAGGTTCACGCTCATCAGCCATACTCAAAATTGGGCTTTGATAACAGTGATGAAATTCGTATTTCTATCCAACATCAAGATCTCTGCCTCTTGCCATCGCGCAGTTCTATCCATATATGTGGAAAACTTCGAACATCCGAGGGAACTGCATTAGCTTGAACACGTTTCGTCAATAATGGCATTTGTCATCTGTTTGATGAAATACGCTATGAAATTAATGGCATAGAGATAGATAGAAGTAAGAATGTTGGTATGAACAGTGTCATGAAAGGATGGGCTTCATATGATGCAAATCAAGCTCTCATGTTGGAAAATGCAGGCTGGCTTGGCAATCGAGAAGAAACTGCATCTTTGCTGGATGAAGAGGGCAATTTTGACGTTTCCATTCCTCTAAGCATGATATTGGGCTTTGCAGAAGACTATAAAAAAATTGTAGTTAATGTAAAGCATGAACTTATTCTCACAAGAGCGAGAAATGACCTGAACGCAGTAATTCAGACAGCAATTGCAGCCGGTAGTGTTAATACTTATGAAGATTTTAAAGTAAAATTAACGAAGATTGAGTGGCTCATGCCATATGTTATCGCATCTGATAGACAAAAAATTCAGTTGCTAAATTTCATTGGTAAAGATAATGCCATTTCTATGTGCTATCGTTCCTGGGAGTTGTTTGAATATCCTCTACTGCCTGCAGCAAATAAACATGTCTGGACAGTAAAAACTTCTAATCAATTGGAAAAACCTCGCTTTGTAATTCTTGGACTACAAACTAGGAAAAAAGGGACGAGAACTGGAAATGCCAGTCGTTTTGATCATTGTAATATTAGTAATGGAAGACTTTTCCTAAATTCTCAATACTATCCATACAACAACCTAAATCTTGACATATCGAATAACCAGTTTGCGGTTCTATATGATATGTATACAAACTTTCAAAAATCTTACTATGGAAAAGATCCTCATCCATTGCTTACAAAGTCAGACTTCATTAACTTTGAACCACTCAGCATTATTGACTGTTCACGTCAAAACGAATCTCTAAAAAGCGCACCAGTCGATGTACGTCTTGAATTTGAGACTAAAAGGGACATTGCAAATCCCTGCTAAAAGTCGACAGTTGAGAGTTATAGAAATCAATGTGTATTAAATTGATTTGAATTTGACCAGGAATGTTGACGACGGAAAACCAAGCCAGGTTACCGGCGCAGAAGGCGCTGAGTCAAGACCAGAATAGAATCGTCAGGACAGAGGTGCCCACAGGAAATCGGGTCACGACAATAACCACGACAACTTCCACAACGTCGACAACGAGAACGCCAACAACTACAGCGAGCGAAGATCAATATCAATTCGTCTTCAAAAATGGAATAGTCCGCAAAAAAAAAAATGCCTTTTGTGTTCCAACGTGAACACTTAACTCACTGTACCTCGCTTTTGCATACCAGTGGAAGACTTTTCTTTCCAAAATATAACTTTATAGCTTTTTTATTTCTTAATTCATTTTATTTTTTATCGGCTTTCAGTTATATTTTAGGGACCAACAGTTTAAAGTGGGATCCGAACCACGTCTGTAGATCTTCTTTTCTTGTCTTCTGATCATTTTATCTTCTTCTGTTCTTTATTCTTTCTTTGTTTCAGGGTTGGTTAGTCTGTAGCCTTTATTGTTCTTCTTGTAACAGTTCTTCTTCAAATGATTCTATTACTTCTTTGGTCAATAAGACTTCTTTAGCGAAGGTCTGGAAGGAGAGATAGTGTAGCGCGTCTAGTAATGTTTCTTCCTTTATTTCGCCCACGATTTCTTCTAGTTCTTGTCTGATTAGGTTACATTTAGGACATTATTTTAGGATGTGTTCAGGTGTGCCCGGTTGTTGACATGTGCATGTTTTTTCTTCGACAAATCCAAATCTCTTTTTGAAACTTTTAAAGTTTCCATGTCCAGTGAGGAATTGTATTGTGTATCTATTTGGGTTAAGCCACTTGCATTTGAGTCTTTTTTGAATGTTTGGTATATATTTGTATGTTCTTCTTCCTTTTACTGAGTTATTCCAGTTGTTTTGCCATTCCTCCACTCTTACTTTGTGAGCTGCTTTTTTGGCTGTTGCCCCAATCTCTTTTTTCTTTATTATATCTTCTTCTTCTTCTCCTGGGAACTCTATATTGCCAATTTGATGTCTTTTCTTATTTTGTATAGGTCTGCACTTCTCTGCGCTTCTAGTGTTATGGGTAGATTGCCCGTTATTACAGTTAATGCATGTGCTGATATGGATCTATATGCACCAGTTACTTTTGGTAGGGCATGTCTTTGTGACATTACTAGTTCGTTTCTTTGTTGCTTTGTTAATGTGTCTGCCCATGCTGCTGAAGTGTAAGTAACTATTGGGACGTATAGTCCTTTGTATATTCCATTCATGGCTTCAAATAAAAGTCCCCAATATGTTCTTGCAAATTCTTCCTAGGCTGTTCATTACTTTTTTCGTTTTTCTGACTGTTTCGTCAATATGTTTGCCGATTTTGAGTCCAGTACTGTAACTTATTCCAAGGTATTTGAATGTTTCTACTGTTTTTATTCTTTTTCCCTCTACTTTTATTTCTGGGGGTGCTCTTGGGTGTAAGTGTCCTTTAGCAAGTATCATAGCACACTTGCTTTGTGAGAGAGGTTTTTCTTCTTTGTACCAGTTTAGTACCTCGTTAATGTACTCTTGGCCAAGTTTCTCGAGATCTTTTCTGGAGTTGCCTTCGACAATGATTACTTGGTCATCTGCATATGCTATTGTTTCGCAGTTTCTTTCAGTTAGTTTCCATAGAATTATATCTATAATCAGATTCCACAGTGTGGGTCCAAGTACTGATCCTTGGGGACATCCTTTGTTTATGTCTTTTTGTACTTCATCTAGATTGCTTCTAATTAACCCATTAAAGCCCATACTAAGACTGGTTGAGATAGCGACAAACAAACTGTGCTATCCTTTGCATAAGTGAAAAATAAAATATACGTATTTTTTCTTATGTCATTTTCAATTGTTTATAACAAATTATTTAAACAAATTGCAAAAAAATCCATAATTTTCAAAATCTGAATGCGGGAATCAATTCTGGAGGTAAAATCGAGACGAAAACCTATTGTTGAGGATAAGTGAGCAGAATTCCAACGACTGCGGAGCGAGCACGCTGGGACTGTGCTTCCCCCTCTCCCCGTCCAACTGAGGCCAGCGGCGACGCTCACTTCTCTGTATACTCTCATGCGAGAAAGACGCGTTCGCGATTCAATTGTTTTTACTTAGTTCCTTTGTTAAGTTCGATTTATTCTTCTTTACTTGTGTTAAGTAAGCTCGAGGGTAAGCTTCAATAAATAAAGTGTTTGTTCGATTGAAAATTAGTGTTATTTATTTTCCAAGTCACGCCAGGCCTAATAGAAGCTCAACACTTATATAACACTTTTTTGTCAGAGTTCAATTTGTTAGTGTAATGTAGGTATAAACAATTGCATGTTGGGGAGAAAAAGTGACCTTGTCAACTCCCAAGCAAAATCTATCTGGAATAGCAAAAAACAAACTGTACCATCCTTTGCATAAGTGAAAAATAAAATATACGTATTTTTTCTTATGTCATTTGCAATTGTTTATAACAAATTATTTAAACAAATTACAAAAAAATTCATAATTTTCAAAATCTGAATGCGGGAATCGATTCTGGAGGTAAAATCTAGACGAAAACCTATATAACACTTTTTTGTCAGAGTTCAATTTGTTATCTTTATGTAGAAATAAACTATTGACAAATAAGTGTTTTCATTCTCTTGCATGGTATGTGGAATCATATCAGTATTTTTTACTGATAAATTTTGAGATCTTATACTGTAATTGGATAAGTTTATTTCATTTCGCAAATCCTTCCGTGTTAGAGATCACGTTTGAGTGGCGGGCTAACGGTTGAAAACGTTCATACATTGGATCTATTCTTTGAAATAATAATTTCGGAAAACTTTTAGATTTTATTTTGTTCTACATTGGTAACGTCACTGATAATGCCGAGACGGATAATTAGAGATCTACCAGATTTAGTTGACGATTCTGATAGTGATGAAGGTCAACATATTGATGTAGCATTCATTCCTAATGAATATGAAAGTTCAGATGGAGATTCGGACGGTGATCCAAATGAAAATACATTATCAAATGAATTACCATCCGGTTCTTACGAACATGTTAATAGTACATACACAAGTACTCAAAAATTGTTGGAACCGAATCATAAGTACAGTTGGAAAAATGAAGCTTTGAATGATATTTCTCCTCATGTCGAGAGCAACTTCAATATTTCACTTATTTCATCATTGCAATCTAAAAATGGTTTGGAGTTGTTCTAAAAAAAGTATTCGTGATTACTGGTCAAAAAAGCGAATCCTTGAGTATCCAGTAATTGCGGAACTTATGTCTAGAAATAATTTCGTTGCCATAAAAAAGAACATACGATTCTATACTTCAAGACACTGATTAAAATGATAAAGTCTGGAAGGTTAGAACTCTGTATAATATGTTTCGTGAGAATTGTATGCAATTTGGTTTCTTTGACTATAATTTATCAATAGATGAGATAATGATAAAATACTTTGGTAGGTTTGGTATCAAGCAATGTATAAGGAATAAACCCATCAGATTTGAAATAAAAGAATGGGCACTCTGTTCTTCTGATGGGTATATATATGATCTTGATATTTACACTGGTAAAGCAGGAATCGATGAACGAAATCCTTTAGTTGCCGTTGGTTTAGGGTCTAGAGTGGTAATAAAGTTACTTTCGACTTTATTAGAAAAAACACAGAGAGAATAACTGAATAAGTATCATATTTATTCTGACAACTTTTTGACGAACCCAGATCTTATGATACATTTGAAAAAAAAATGGTTTGTCGGCGACCGGAACTGTTCGGCATAATCGTGTGAAAGTGAAAGTCGAAATGCCGAAAAAAAGCTGAAAGAGGATACACTATTTCAATGCATGAAGTGAATTCAAAATTGAATTATATTACAGTTATGGACTCAAAGCCAGTATCGATTCTCTCTTCGAAATATGGGAATGAACCAAAAGTTGAAATGCAGAGATGGCAGGAATCATCGAAAAAATCTATTCTTTTTCCTCATTGTTTCTCTATGTATAATCAACACATGGGTGGCGTCGATCTACATGATCAACACTGTAATGCTTTGATGCCTACAATTCGAAGTACGAAATGGACATATGGTACTTTGTATTACGACTCATCCAAGCATCCTTAGCAACCGCTATAGTGATTTACAATAAGTTACCCCCAGAATCGATTTCCGCATTCAGATTTTGAGAATTATAAAATTGTTAATTTGTTTAAATAATTTGTTATAAACAATTGCAAATGACATAAGAAAAAATATGTATATTTTATTTTTCACTTATGCAAAGGATAGCACAGTTTGTTTGTCGCTATCTCAACCAGTCTTAGCATGGGCTTTAATGGGTTAATAATTTCCTTCAATTTAGGTAGTCTCGGATCAGTAGGTATATATTTTTTGGGCATCTCTTGTTTCTTAACTCTCGAAGTACGCTTTGCCACTATACATTGTCGAATGCTCCTTTAATGTCAAGAAATATTAGAAGCGCATACTTTTTTGTTGAATTTATTACTATTTCTTTGCTTTTGATTATTGCGTCGTCTGTAGAACGACCTTGGCGAAATCCATATCGTCTTGGTGAGAATTGAGTGTCTATAGTTTTGTTTAGTTTCTTTAGAATCAGGGATTCTAGTATCTTTCCTAGTATTGGTAGTAGGCAGATTGGTCTGTACGATGATGTGTCTGTTGGATCTTTGTCTGTGCCTCTTTTGATTGTTATTACTTGTCCTACTTTCCATTCGTTTGGAAATACTGAGTATTTCAAGCAAGCGTTAAATATTTCTAATCGATCGTGCTTAATGATTGGGAGTGCTTCCACTATTATTTTTAGATCAAAGCTGTCAGGTCCAGTCGCTTTTTCAATTTTCATTTTATTGCCTGAACTAGTTCGGCTTCGGTGAAGCTTTGTGCATCTCCTGTAGGTGGTATTTGTTCTTTATTGACTTGTCTTGATTGTTGTTGTGTTTCTGTTTCATTAGTACTGTATATCTTTCCTCGTTTTTAACGTTGCATGCAATTTCTTGTATCTTCATTTTGTTTGTTTGTAGTCTGTAAGGTACTTCCCAGAAGTTTAGTTTTAGTTAAATATTCACTCCAGCCATTGGTTCTGTAGTATTGCGTCTTTTTGTGGAAATCATCTTTGATTTCTTGGTACTCATTTTAGAGTACTTCTCTCTTATCTAGGTCTTTTTCTTTTTGAAATTTTTGCCTTGCAACTAAAAAGAACCATTTAAGTTACACGTATCATAATCACTATTTTAGGGTTAAAAGCTATAAGCTATAACCCCAAAAACAGTACAAACACTACTTAGATTAATTTGAAAACACTTTTAAGAAATATCAGCTTTTTTTATGTATTAAGACAATAGCTGTGCTTACTCGGCGTGAAATACATTGCAGGAATATATCATCTGTGTTTTAAAATATATGCTGTCTGCTAGCAGAATAGCAGAATCGTCGCTCTGTCCTTCTCAGACACATTGTACTAACCTGCCCATAGGCGACGCGCTTGCGCGTGATATTTGAAGTCAAATCAATGTCCCTACGTATCCATCGGAGCCTGATATAAGAAGCGAAACAAGAAATTGATCTCGAAAATAACGCAAAAAATCTTATCAATACGCACTAATTTATTCAATAAAATTTGTATGCGGAGCATAATATACGTATATACTACTGTAAAAAAAAGTATTTTTAATAACATTTACAATAAAAATTTTATTCAGATTAAATTTATAAAACTCAAAATTAAAATTATTAGTCGTATTAAAGAAATAACGAGAAATGTGTAGTTTTACGAAAAAACAATAAAAATTTTGTTTCATTATTTTGTCTGCAACTTTGCGGGAATTTTTTTTTTTTTTTGATACGGAACGTGTTTTACGGAATATTTTCTGTCCAAATAAGCAATAAAAAAAGAAATCAATTTTTTCGAAGTTTAAAGATGATGTGTCCCCTTGAAGGTCGTCACGGACCACAGTAGCTTGCGGTGGCTATGTAACTTGCATAATCTCACCAGACGCCTAGCAAAATGGGCGCTTAAAATGCAGGGCCATATATGTTTACACTGTAGAGCATAGAAAAGACCTACTAAACGCCGTACCAGACGCACTATCACGTATGTACGAAAAAAACGCAGTATACAGGGTAAAAACTAAATATTTATACCTTAATATCTTTTAAAACTAACTGGTTTTATGAACAGCCTAAAAAAGGGATCATGGTGTTGTATAACGTTCATTAAATCCAAACTACTTAGCATTTAAGAGGGCATTGCGGCAGCATTTATTTGATGTTGATCTGTAGTTATAAGCATTTATGTATGCAACAGCAGGCTAATAATGGCCAGACCAAACATTTTATTTGATTGTGTCAGATGCATAATCACATACATTATTTATAGGGCTAGTCATAACCAAAAGTATTAATTTTTTTTTCTATAAGTGATGAAACCACAATCTGCGATATATGAGTATCTGTGACCAATTTTAACAAATTTACTGTAATTAAATATTATATGTATATTCTGTATTTATTGTTTTGCCATAATGCACATAAATCTCTCTCTCTCTCTCTCTCTCTCTCTCTCTCTCTCTCTCTCTCTCGATACGTTGTATACGTTTATTGTATTATAAACAATTTTCATACCATTTCCAGATATTTTATAGGGAAAATGATGATATTAAGATCAAGTCGGTTACTTCAAATAAACAATGTTATTGCTGAAAATTATGGACCTATATTTACTAAAAGACTCCGTTCTGACAGACAAAGGCACTTATATGGAAGATATTGGTTCAACTGTAAATGTCAAGCATGCGAAAATGATTGGCCATTATTGAACAACATCGAATACAGTACGGTTAAGATAAGGTAACAAATATCTCTACACTATATTCAAATTTTATATTCAGTCATTGATGAATTCTTCAATGCAGCTCTTCTTGTGTTCGTCGTACTTGATGTTCAACTCCCTAGCTACTTTTCCGATATCTCGGCGCGAGCTGTTGTTACTCCCCGGGAACGGATAAGAGTACCCGGTCATAAATGGGTTGCTAGAGGGTCTGTCCTGCTTCGAGAAATGGCTTCTCATTACCCCAGGGTAATTCTCCCCCGCTTCCTAAGATCCCCCTGCAGGTGTTGTTGTTGTTGTTGAGCTGTTGTTTGCATATAATTGACTCTCGCCTCTGCTGCAGGTAGAAAGGCACTTGCTGTTGGATTCATTCCCGAATTACGAGTGCTGTGCGCATTCGGCTCAATATGTCTGATATTGAATGTGTCTTGAAAGTGCACCTGTTTGCTCGGTTGCGTATTCGCTTGCAGTAGTGAGGCGTTGGTTACTTGGCTGGCTTCAACTAACTCTTTTACCAGGTATTCTAGGTTCCTGATTCTGTTCTTGAGCCTCTCATTTTCTGCCGCAATTTCTGCCTGCTGTCGTTGAATACCGACATTTGTTGTATGTTAACAATACCTTGCGATTGTCGCTCAGCATATTCATTGCTGTTGTTGCAGCTGCTATAGTACTCATTGCTGCTATAGACGTTATGGTGTCCCCATCTTGAGCCCTGTTGTCAGGAGGGTTATTACTCTCTAGGTATTGTCTGGGTGAGCTATGGTATAACGGTGCTCCTGTTGCCATATTCGTAAGTTCCACATCGGAACTGCGCTCGTGATATGGGCGTTAGCGCTCAAGAATTTGACTTTTCGTTGCGGAGGACAATCTATATAGCTTTCTAAATAAAATTTACAATAAAAAACAAAGAGCCAAGCAGCCTAGTGCTTATTTCAATGAATGTTCAATGATGTCAAAATTAAAGATCGATTAGACCTTTATATTTTTTTGGCACTGGGAATAGATGTGGGTGTTTGGTGACTATAGAAAATCTCATCTAACCTCGAAATAGCCTTCTTTACTAAATAAAGTTATTATAAATGGGTTTAAATTAATGTAACGAGTACAGCAATGTAGTGTTAAGTTCAAAGAATCATTTTAGCAACACCGGAAGTCAATCAGACTTTTAGTTTCTTAATTGGCATTGGAAATAGGAAATGTCCTGAAGCATTGGACAGCTTTAGATGTGACCACCCCTTAATAAACAATACACAAGAAGTAAAAAAGTCGATTTGTTTTGAATAATTATGAACCAGTAGTACAATAACTTAAGGAAGTTCTATACTAAATAAAAATGACGCCAAAATAATGCTGAAATTTACAGGTTCACATATGCCTCAAAAATATCTATATAAATTTTCTGAAAGCTAAGGTACCTACAAGTTGAGAAATAAATGTTTTTATTTTTTACTGTTTAACACAGGCTCTTATGGGAAATCGCAATTTTTTTGTACTCATTTATGTTGCGACGTGCAGCCCGATTCGGCTGCACGCGTACACTGATGCACTCCCGTAGAGCTCAGATTACCTGTTGCAATCAGGGAGCAGCGATGAACTACCCGCGATGCGTTGTTGTGTCTCCTCGAGGAGCATAACCTCTCCTGCCAACCGCATGGAGCAGCGGTGGCTCCCCTGCGGCCCGGCAGGAGACTACAACGTAGTGTAGCGCCGCGTTGTTGTCGCCAGGTGTAGCGGGCTGCTGTACCGGTACAGCAGCCACACATCTAACCCTGCGGACACTAGGAGTCGCGACGGGTTACCTAGCAAACATCACCGAGGAGAACACAGCGCGCGCTCGTATGATAACTGACGCGTGCGCATCGTCGACGCGCATCATCGCACGTTCCGCTATAGTGCGGCGGATCGCGGGAGAAGGAACCGCGGCGGGGGAGAATAGAGAGAGGGAGAGGGATAGCGCGCCGAAATATAGTGCGCGCGAGTATGCATACCGCCGCGACGATGCTGGTAGTGGGAGCGCGCGTGTACACCACTAGCGCGCACCACTACCGGAGCCATACCGCCGCGAGACGATGCTGGTAGTGGGAAAGCGCTCGTACACCACTAGCGCGCACCACTGTCGGTGCCATTACTTCGCGACCTAATGCATGCTATCCTTTTCTCTCTCACTCGTATAATAGATAGCGCCAGCGTATATAACGCCTATGATCTCGCGTCAATAAAAATTATTATAGAGGGCGCGGATTAAGATTTTCCGGAGACGCGCAGGATAGAGGGAAGTAGGAGACTTCCTTCTTCACCATAATTATCTCATCCTTGGAGCGAGTAGGACGCAACCAAATCTTCCATTACCAGCCAAACCGAACCGCCATCGAAGGAAGAAGAAGTAGAAGTAGTTATAGTAGCGAGACGAATCAATAGTTCAGCGAGTAAGTTGTGGTTGGTCGGATACTGGATTTTTACTTAAAGGTTTGGTGAGTGTTAAATTGAATTGGTGTAATGGAATCCTTCTCGCTTCGCGTGCGTCCGTAATTGCGCCGTGAATAGGTTGAGACGCGGTTGATCTATTTGATCCCGCCATACTTAGCAAACGCCGAAACGCGATCAGCGGCTGTGTAATTCCGTGAGGCATCAAGGCCACTTTTGCCGTCTGTAGATCGAGAATCGATCCAGACACCGCGCAATAGCTTAAGTAGCGACGCTGTAGATCTTCAAGAGATCCAGCATTATCACAGAGAAATTTTAAGACGCTGTGAATCTTAAGATCCAGCAACGGTTGGAGAGTAATGCGTAGCGACGCTGTTGATCGCTAGGCGATCCGGCAAGAATAGCGATAACGCCCTAGTTCCCGTAGAACTGGTCGCGCGTTAAACTGGTGCGTAGTGATGATCAACCCTCTCGTAACCGATCCTCACGAATAAAGTGGTCGAGTGCTCGCCGTCACCTCGCAAAGTAATACGTTCGCACCGTAGCTCCAATTACTCACGCCTGGTGCCCATTAGTAGCGTCGTTAATCACGGATCTATCGATACGTTCTTTCGGTTTTCGCGTTTTTCAGCACGGGTACGGGGACGACTGGAAGAAGACACTTCTATTTCAAGAGACTAACGGTCGCACGCCATCTTGAAGGACGCCGCGTCCGTTAAGGCGACGCCGACGCTACTTTGGGAGGATTCGTGTGCGAACGACAAACACAATTGCGTTTTACGCGGTTCAATAATTAATACTACGGGCTATCTCCATTAGAGTAGCGTCATTGCATTCATTGTGAGGAGTATTATTAACGATATTTGTTTATTGAGATTGAGAGTACGCGAGAATAATAGTTTCGGCGTTATTAAACAAATTGTATACGGGCGAATCCCGTTCCATAATGGGGGTTGTAGAATATACGAGTTGTTACGATAAACTATAACAGTGTGAATTAACCTTTATTTGAGACCTTCGCCACGCCAGGCATACCTGTTCCTTAACCTACGATTTGTCCCCCTCTGACGATCTAAGAGTCCGCGGTACGAATTAGAAGTAAAATAACAGTGTATATGATTGTTTGCGTCACCGAATTCTGGTTATAAAAAGCGCAACATCACAATGAATTGCTAAAGATTTAACGCCAAGTTTTGTTAAAGAAATTGTACTATAAGAAAAATATGTGATAAAGAATAAGAGCCCTTAAAAAATATTATTGCATACCTCTAACTAATAAAAAAATGGCAATGTCCAAAGCGGACATTTAACCTCAAAAAATTAGTCAAGTCAGCTTTTACAGGAAACTTTGTATTTCTAATCAAGACAAATATGATTGTTAAATTTACTCGAAAATTTGTTATTTATTGTAGGTTTATGGCAGCTTCTTTAACAGTGCATTTTTGAAAATAAACGAAAGTGTAGTAGCAATAGAACTTCCTTAAACTTAAAAAAATAATTATATTTATTGAACCAAAATAATTTTTAAATAATTTAATTATAGAATCAATAGAAGCAATAAACCAAAAAGTCCAGTAGAAAAGATGTTCTATCCCAAAGTTACCTTCTGACTTAGGTCATTTGCGACCTAATAACAGTGCTAATGTATCCAAAGTAAAGAAAAATGCAAAAATTCAAAAGTCAACTGTTAAACGCAAACGAAATCAGGAAGTATTGTATGCTCTTGCAAAAACATTTGTAGATTCTGATGATACGTTCAGTGAATGCAGTAAGACGTCATAATACAAGGAAATACTTCGACCTATATCAGTTTGCTTAGAAAAGCTAAATACAGCAAGTCAACTTTTAAAGGCAATAACGCCTCAATGCTCACGATTTCAAATCACTAATACTGTAGAAGATTACATTTCACTGATGACGAAGAAAACATTGTCTCGGGACCTTCCAGAAAGAAATTGAGGAGGGTTACATCATTGCAACACATCCAAGAACATTTAAGAACTAAAGAAACTGATGAATCAGCCTTGGCACATAAAAATCCAGAAAATAGATCACAACTTAATGTCGACGCAAACGTTAATGGAAATCCTGCTGTTAGTAATTCTAATGTTGCACAAGAAAATGATACCGATGTACCTACAGAAGAGGATAATATAGATGGCGTATTTGCTGAAGATAACGCTACTGAAAATGATGCAGCTATTGACGAGGTTCCGGGAGTTAATGCTAATGAAAATGGCGAAGATGGAACTGCTACAAATCATCAAGATAATAATAATGATAATGTGATTAAAAGGCAAGATATTATTCAGAATGCAGATGTAGTATACGAAGAAAATGAAGCAGAAAATAATGAGAACGAGTGTAAGATACTTTGAAATTTATTAAAATTATTTATCACAATATATATATATATATATATATATATATATATATATATATTGTGATAAATAATTTTAAATAATATTTGTAATAATTTTTAAGTAAGGCGAAAACTATAAAAATGAAAAAAATTTTATTAAAGTGTCTTGATTATTATAAGGCAAACGAAGGACATGGATTTGAAGAAAAACAACGACGATACACAATCTCTGATAATGGAGAGGTTAATTTTAATTAAGACTTTTCCTACTTCACTCTTCCTATCTCTCAAATTTATTATTATTATTAATATTATTATTATTATTATTATTATTATTATTATTATTATTATTTTTTTTTTTTTTTTTTGTTTTGTTTTGTAGGAGGCTGTGAATCCTGTTAACGGACGACTGTTCCCTTGCGGGAACACCAAGTGTGGGACTCGGCAGCGGCGGCCACCCCTACCCACTAAACACATATCTCCCTGTTCGCTCGACATCAGCCCGGTACCGTTTATCACACTACTTCTGATTGGGCCACTGTCTTTGCGCGTCCTTTGCGCATTCATTCCTTGCTTCCGTTCATACGATACTACTACTCTACTCTTTCACTCTCTCAGTCACTCAGTTTTCCAGGCATCCATCTTCTTTCTTACACTGCAATATACCCCGCACGTATGAGGCAAGCAGCGTCCAAGCGTCCGTGCTGGCTGTCATCAGTCTTGTCACGTTGTCTGGCGTAATCGTCGTGCTGAGAAGCGTTTCCAGTCTTTGTCTTTGCTCGGTTCAACGGGTGCACACAAAGAACGTGTGCTCCGCGTCGTCCCAAGCTTGTCCACAGTACGTGCAATCCGGTGTCGTCACTCTGTTCATTCTGTGAAGATACTTTCGGAAGTACCCATGGCCGGACAAGAATTGGGTAAGGTAGAAACCCACCTCACCGTGCTTCCTGTCCTTCCAGGGCCCAACCTCCGGTATCAGTCTGTGGGTCCAACGTCCTGGTCCGTTCGTTGTCCACCTCGTCTGCCATTTCTCGATCGTCTTCGTCCGTTTTTCCGTCGCAGCGTCTGCCCTCCCAACGCTCGAGCTTCGTGCGAACAAGCGTTTCCGCTCTTGCGCAAGAAGGTCGATCGGAATAACGCCCGCTATCGCGAAGATCGCATTTTCCGATACGTTCCGGTACGCGCATGCGATCCTTAGTGCTCCGGTTCTATGCACACTCGTCATAGCCTTCGCCCGTCGCTAGACTTTTAACGCGTCCGCCCATACCTCGGCCCCGTAGAGCATGATCGAGTGGGTGACGCTCATCAGTAGTCTTTGTATACTCGGTCTCGGTCCTCGCGTGTTGGCCATGAGTCTACTCAAAGCCTTCGTCTTTTCTGCTGCTTTCGTAGTCACGTTACGTATGTGTGGCCAGAAGGTCAGTTTCGTGTCCAGGGTCACCCCTAGATACTTAACTTCGCTCTTGGTTGTCATCCGTTCCGTTCCCACAGTCATCGGTATTATCGTCTCGATCCGTTTTCTAGTGAGTAGCAGCAACTCAGTCTTTTGCAATGCAAGTTGCAGTCCGTGCTCTGTCATCCATCTGTCTACGCGTCTCATCACCTGGTTCAGTTTCAGCTGAGCCAAGTGAGCGTCACGTGCGGTTATGACGGCTGCCACGTCGTCCGCGTACGCGATGAGGCACGTGTCGTCTGGCATGTCCAGTCTCAGTATACTGTCGTACAGTGCGTTCCAAAAGTCAGGACCCAAAATGGAGCCCTGTGCCACCCCTGCCGTCATCCGTTTTCGTCGCATTCCATCCGTTGTCTCGTACGTCAAGTACCGATCCTGTAAATAACTTCTCACAACTCGCGCCAGGTAGGCCGGCACTCGGAAGGTTGTTTCCAACACCTCCAGAATGTCGGTCCACCTCACGGAGTTGAAAGCGTTCCGTACGTCGAGTAGCGCCAAGAGTACCAGCGGTCTGGCTCCGTGGCATACGTCATTCGTCTTATCCACGATCTCCAGTACTTCCGTTATGGCTCCGATCGTTGAGCGTTCTCGTCTAAAACCGTGCTGTCTGTCCGATAAGTCCCCGGCAGCTTGCACCGCCTGCAACAGTCTCGGTCCTTCCCTTTGGTAATGAGGACCAGCCGCGCAGTCTTCCAAGGCACCCCGAACGCTCCCGTGACCAGGCACCCGTCGTAGATCTGCAGCAGCGCATCCGGCCTTTCGGCAGCGATGATCCGCAGCAGCTCCACCGGGATGCCATCTGGTCCTGGAGCCCTCCGAGGCCTCAGCTTGGCTGCAGCGCTCTGAAGCTCTCCCACCGTGAAAGGTGGACATTCTATCGCCGTGTCCTCGTTCTCTCCGGGTGAGTCGGGAAGAGATCATTTACGATCCTCTCCATTGTGTCTCCGTCCTTCGTATCTGTAGGGTTCCAGGCGCCAAGTTTGCGAGTCACAATCTTGTAGCCCTCCCCCCATGGGTCTGAGTCTACTTCGTCCTCTAGTCGTCTCCAACATTGTCGTTTTCTGTCGTTGATGGTACGTTTGAGAAGCTTTCTCGCAAGTTTGTATTCCCGCGATAGAGCCTCCAGTTCGCGTTCGTCCTTCTGGTGCTGTGCCTGTCTCCGCAGTCGGTGGCACTTTCGTCTGATCTCACCAATCTCTGGGGTCCACCAGTAGGCTTGCTGTTTATCTCGTCTGTACCGTTTCCGTGGCATCGTGGCTTCGCAGATGCGCTGCAGATACTTTTCCAGATCATTCACACACCGCTCGACCACGACTTGGTCCGTCGGTCCCCGAGACAGGTCCACAGAAGGTGTCGCCACGTTCTGCAACTGTCTCGTCAGTTCGTCCCTGTTTATACGACCAGTGTCCCAACGTGTAGTTCGTCTATTCTGTGTCCGTGTTCGCCTCTTCATGGTGTCACTAGTCAAGCTAAAGGTGATGTACTGATGATCGCTGGCCGTATAGTCCTCGATCACTTTCCATCCCCGCAGCTTTGTCAACAAACTGTCCGTGGCCAAAGTGATATCCGGGATGGAATCACCGAAGCCGGGTCGTCTGTACGTAGTCACGTTTCCCTCGTTAATTACTTCCAGTCCCAGTCGGGCAGCCATCTGTAAAATCAGTCGCCACCTTCTGTTCGTCCTAGGCATCCCCCACTCGACCGCCCGCGCGTTAAAATCGCCCGCCACGATCACGTCGCCCGAGAGGTCTCTGACGACGTCTTCCAGGGCTTCCAGCTTTTCGGCGTATTCGCGCGAACTATTGTTCGGGGAGAGGTAGACGCTGACAATAATAACAGCGCCGATCCTCACCCAAACATAGTCATCCCCGCACCCGCTGTCTGTGATACGCGTCGCGTTTATCCCTCGGGCCACACCGCCGCTGTGTTCGAGCTGCTCGCGATCCACGACGGTTCCGAAAGGTTTCTGTACTGATCGCTTATCACGAGCACGTCCGCGTCCGTTTCCGCCGCAACTTGAGGAAGCAGCGCGTGTGCCACGCTACTTCTGTTCAAGTTGCATTGGAGTATCGTCAGATCCATTGCGACTGTCTCGTCCTGCCTTCCGTCAGAGCTGCTTTAAATACAGCACACGAGGACGTACCAGGCACGTGAGCCAGTTCTTGTTTGGCTCTCCCCGCGCAGAGAAAGCAGGAAAGTGTGCTTTTGCACGACCTTCCCACATGTCCCTGTTTGCCGCACTTCCAGCAGCAGTCACGTCTGTCGGGTCCCGTGCACTCAGTTCTTATATGTCCGTACCCGAGGCACTTGTAGCACCTCGGAACGCGGAGCCTGGGTCGTAACCGACAGTTAACCCACCCTATTTTAATTCGGCCCTTCTTGAGCAGGTCCGCCGCCTCCTTTGCGTCAAACTCGCAGACGGCCAAGGCCTGTCCGCGGTTGTTCGCTCCAAAGACATGGACGGCCCGTTCACCCTCCGTCCCCAGTTAGCGGTTGATCGCGTCCGCGACGTCCCTTCCTGTTGTGACGCAGTCCAGGTCCATAAAATCCAGCGTCACCCTGGAAGTAAGTTCCTTTACCGTCGCAGTCTGTCCCAGCGAATCTTGTAAAGCTCGTAGAAAGGTCTGGCGATCCTGATCCTTCTCAAGCTGCACAAGAACCGCTCCGTCCTTTGTCTTGCGTATGGCTTTAACGTCAACGTTACAAGTCGACGGGTTCATATTTTTCCGCATGGAACCCAGTACGTCCGCGTACGTCTTTCCAGCCTCAGGTTTTATGAGGATCGCGCATCGCCTAGGTTTCAGGCTTAAGCGATCCATCTTACGCCCCTGAGGCTCGCTGGTCCTTGTCCGTTGCGTCTCCGTCTTGTTCGCCACCGATTCTGCGGTCTTCCTACGCTTTTTGCGTTTCGTCACCGTCGTCCAATTTTCCTTCGGCGGATTACTCTGCTGGGCAGGGTTGCTGGACAGACCCCCGCCTCCGGCCTCGGGGTCTGTCTGCCAGCTTTCCGTTTACTTGCTGGCGTCGCCAGTTCTGTCCTTTGTATGTAGAAGGTCATAGCTTGTCGCAGCTGACTCATACGTCGAAGCTCTTGCTCCGCAACATCCACTGCTTCTTCTATATCTTCCATTCCGTTTCTAATTACACGACTTACGTTTGTCTGGACTTTCGTCTTCGCCTTCATCAAAACCAGGTTGCTGCGTATAGCGAGAAGCTGCTCATGCAACTTCCTCTCCGCAGCCTCCCAGCTCTGTGGCGTTCCCTTTTTCTCGTCGCCCGTCCGGTCGCGTGTTCCTGTCGCAGTATCTACTGCACCAGCCAGGTCAACCACTGGAGCAGTACTGGGGCTGGGTAACCCCTTTGGCTCAATCGAGCCGGTCGACGCAGATGGCACTCTGAAATCTGCTTTTTTAGTTTGTAGTTGGTTCATTTTTTTTTTATCTCCCGTTTCTATCTACGTGTTTTTAAGTGTTGATGGTCAGGTTTCCCACCAGAAACTGGTCTCCACATCCGATCTTGAGTAATCCCGGTGAAAAAAGCGTGCCTAGAGTCCGGTGGCCTCGGAAGTTCCCCCCTCCCTCTCCCCGCAGCGAGCACCCATCCGATCGTCAATCGGGATCGCTGCTAGGATCAGGATTTGGCGCTTGCGCGCTCTACCATTGTGCAGGGCGAGCCTCACAACTGACGAGGCCGGGTCCGACCCCCTCTAACTACTGGCGGCCCAGGAGTGCAAAAACTGGTGTTAACAACTGTACCCTCCATAGTCGGCACGCTTACATTCACGGGAAAACCCCCTCCTGAATGCTTTCTCCATTTCACGGTGGGACCTGCAGGGTGCCCCTATATTCGAAACCAGAAAGCATCGCGACCTCATTCACGGGACAACTCGTTTATAGAGTGCCTACACCCGCTTGGAACAATACCCATCTATAGGGGTCCCCATTCATGGGAGGTGACCGTTTATAGGGCCCCCGACTAACTCCTCACAGTGCCTCCGGGTGACTAAAAGGGAGTGTTTGTATAAGTGCGTGAGAGGTTGTTGAACAGTTGCCTACCACTATTGGCAACTGTAGCCAGAGACTCCTTTAGCCGCCTCTGTTATAGCGTTGCTGCGAAGATCATTGACGCGACAGAGAACGTTTCCAGCGGACGCGGCGAGGAAGCAGGAGCATAGCATTTCTTCTAAGCGGTTGTGACCCACACAAAGAAGCGTCCGCCATTATTATTATTATTATTATTATTATTATTATTATAATTATCATTATTACTTTAAAATTTCTAGATGTATCTTGGAGAAAATATAAGTATACAATCAATAGGATTGGATCTTGCTAACCTCGAGCGACCAACAGTATTTCTTGTGATAGTAGCACAAATGCTATGGCAACCCAATGTTTTGGCCAATAGAGCTTTTGAGATCAATGATGATATGAAAGACATATCAGGCCGATCACCAATAAAGATGATTGAAGGAAATCTCCTGCGATTTGTAATGGAATCCCCGATTCCATTACGCGCCTACGACGCCAATTTAAGTAGGTCACACAAATTTTACACGAAAAGAGAAAAACATATACATAAGACACTCGCGAGCATCGTCATCGCAGCAGCTGCAAGAAGCAGCATTTCCCACCACAACGTATTCCTACAAAAATAGAATTAGAGGCATAGCGACAAAGCGCGCTCTAAGACGAAGATCGCCCGAAGGAATGGCTAACGCCAAGAAAAAAATGACGGCGACGAAACAAAAAGACGTCACTAAACTAGTCGCGATATTCCTCACGAAAAGCAACGGAAATCAAAATAGCTATGCGAAGAACAAGCATCAGCGAGCACGCTCTCCCGCAAACGAATCGAGAAAAGATACACATGACAGTACGCAGGCGACGAAAAGCAGCAGGAGAGCTGTCACAAGACACTTTTCCTAAAAACTGAAAGTAATAAAATTCTTACGAGATCACGCAAAGTCGAGAGGAAAGTCGTGAGAATATTAGGCACTCCTAATATGGAAAATCAACGCTACAGATTCTCCAGTATATAAAGACCGGGAGCAAAAGGGTGCTCGTCGTTAGTTTTCCTGAAGTCGCTTTACAAGCCGAATCGCTGCCAGTCGCCAGACCAATAAATCCGAACCAGTCGCTACCAGTCTGTCCAAGTTGTATAACGACACATCAAGGCGCCCATCTGTCTGTACCTGATCGAAGGAGGAACGAGCCGAAGGAATCCGAGATGCACACCAGCTTGACCGCACTGAACCACCGACGCCCGGCTCTAGGAGCGACAAGGATCCACAGCTGCAACCTCCTGCCGTTTACATCTCTACACACACACACACACTTACGAATTTAGACACTACAAGGTACTTTTCTCCTTTCTCCAACACGTGTGAAATATATTATATTAGTTTCTTTAAAAATTAACCCCGTTTAAGTGATTTCGTTATCCGGCTCCCTTTCCCGGAAGGCAGTCACCGCACCTGCGGTAGTCAAAAGGGATTTCTTTATAAAGTTAAATAAATAATAAATAACAGCAGATAGGAACTCGAATAAAAATATGTATCTTGGTAAGTTGCGTTCATTCCGACGTAACATATTGTTGATAAGTAAGGTTTTTTCACATAATTTATTTATATGATTATTCATACATTATATATCATAGCATTCTAATACTTATATTTTATTTTAGGTTTATACCAAGATTATTTGAAGCGCGACAAGTGTATGAATCATCAAACAGAGCAGATTTTTTGCTAAAGACCACGTACACTTTGAGAATCAAAATAAAGAATTTAAGAACACAAGAAAAAAAGCCAGAACACAAAGTAATGTACAAAATGTACCACGTAGAAGATTGAGACATAATAGTATCGAATAACTATTTCTTAATATAAATATAATATTCATATTTATTTTTCTTTTTATGTTTCTCAAAGGAGTTATAAAGTATTATTAATGGATAATTAATATTGTGATTCTAGTTTCATAGATAAATGCAATATATTTTAAATGATTATCAAAGGTATAAAGGTTATGTAGAAACTTCGAAACATAATTATTTGTTAGTAAATGTTGCCAATATTTATGTAGAAATTCTAATTGTAAAAATATGCACGTGCAAAATTATAATTTTGTACACCAATAATTAAAATTTTTAAAGCTAATTCATGCTATAATTACTGTTTTAAAAAAAATTATTTGTTAAATTACATAATATCAATAATCATCAAGAATTGTTTTGTATAATTGTGCTATCTTTGTCGCATTACACAATTATAAATATTAACTACATCATTTTTATCATTAATAATTTTAATTATTTGCCAATTTGACCACAAAAATTTTACTGTCCCTTTACCTGCACAAAGTAATAATATTGCACATGCGTATTTCCATTGTATAATGGAATAACAAAATAATTCTCAATCAAAATAAAAAAAAATATTTTTTAAGTTCGATTATAATGTACGCTGTACTTTTAAAGTACAGTTATCGTATGATTAGTACGATTAAAAATATTGTTTTTCTTTCAAATATATTTCGTTTTGTGTTGGGATCAGGTTGGGTGAGACTATTAATAATCGACAAGAAGATT
>QLSS01000931.1:7567-22242 GCA_024372645.1 Trichomalopsis sarcophagae | reverse complement strand
TTGAGGAAAAAAAATCGCGTCCGAGATACGGCGTTTCCGAAGCTGCTCAGATACGGCGTTTCCGAAGCCTCGGCTGAGATACGGCGATCCCGAAGCCACCGCCGGGATACGGCGTTCTCGAAGCCGCGGCTGAGATACGGTGATCTTCCAGTCAGCCGTCGATATACAGTATGCGAAAGAAAGAGGGCATGTAGACGCGAGCGAGTGAGAGAGAACGAGAGAGAGAGAGAGAGAGAGAGAGAGAGAACACGTGCCAGTAGAGAAAGAAGAAAGCGCGCGCAGAGTGGGGATGTCTCCGCTGAGCCGCCGTATGCGTGCGAGAGAGGAAGCAAGAGACCGCAGGGTGGGGATGTCTCCACTGAGTCGCCGTATGCGTGCGAAAGAGAAGGCAAGAGACGGCAGGGTGGGGATAGCCAGACATAACGGCGCCGTAACGCATTCCAACCAATTCACTCCGTCCCATAAGAAGTTATCACTTCAAAAAATTTTTTTTTTCTGTAGTGCTTGGTTTCCCGGCAGGTCGCCCGTTTCCCCACGAAGCTGGGAAAATGCGTTTGTATAAGGAGATTCAGCGTTTCCTTCTCTGTAGTAGCGTGATGTCTATTTGGGAGCGTGAGCGTGCCCAGGAGAGCCTTGGGATTCTTTGCCAGGATCCTGTTCATCCTGTCTGTCTCTTTACCCTTTTGGATGTTCTCGCAGAAGTTTTTTTAGCTGTTACGCTTAGCTTTTCTGACGCTTTCCCGTGTTTTATATTAGTATATATCCGGTGTATACATACCCTCTATGTTCGATATTGGATTCAAAAAGAGCGTGTACCGTATTTTCTGGCTCTCTCCAGGGGCTTTTGTGTTTTCAGCTCTAATTTCTCCAGCCTTTGTTTCCACCATTTAACTTCACCTTTGGACCACACCTGTTTGGGTTAATAATTACCCTTAAAGGCCTGGGTGATGCCTCTAACGAATCCGTCAGCTGCGTCTTCCAGGGATGTCCCTATTGAAAAACCTCAGATAAGAATCGGATGAGAATCAAATATGATTTTAGCGTGATTTTTCGATGAGAGTCAAGTTAGTTACATTTGCTTTTCACTTGATTATCAAATTCCCATCTAATTTTCATCTGATTCTTATCTGACCCTCATTTGATTCATATCTTACCGAAGTCTAATGTTATATTGTTAAGTCTTGATTTAGATGTGTAAGATATTTGTGAGGATTTGTAAGGTAAGTAAGGAAAAAATCTCAATTAAAATTTAACGTAATAATATTTGGCTATCGTCAGATGAGTATCGGATGAGAATCGGATAAGAATTAGATGAGAATCAGATGAAAATGTGAGAATCAAGTGAGAATCATATGAGACTCACTTAATTCTCATCTAGAAATCACGCCAAAATCACTTTCGATTCTCATGTGATCTTCATCTGAAGTTTTAAGCTAGGACTGCTATCCCTGATGTTAAGTGGTATTTTGCGCATAGATTTTTCCACGTCCTGCTTGTATACTTGCCAGTTCGTCTTTCTGGGGTTTCTTACCTCTGTCTGATTAGCCCTCTGCACGTAAAATGGCCGTTTTCAGGGCTAGCATAATTTGTACTTTTTAGGACTATACTAATTCAATCAGCCTTTATGAGGGCTTTAATAAGTATTGAACGTTAATCAATCTATTTGTTTGAAACATAATTATACTGTTTAAAACATTTTCAATGCGTCTTTTAAAGATTCATACAAGTGTTGTATATATGTTTATTTAAAATCTTCGCAAAGCTGAACATTGTTTTCTACAAAATGATCGATGGGTAAGCCGGCGAGACGCTCGGCTGGGGGCCAAAAGTTTACTGTTCCGAATTCCAGCAAACCCGAAATTTTTTTTCTACTACACAGTGAGTGAAATTTATAGTTCCAGTACATACAATATTGTTCAAATATACAGTATATAGATGATTTTTAAAATACTTTAAATCTTAATTATTTTACCACGAGACCGCAGGAGTTCGATCGCTGAATGATTTTCGATGGAGCTTGCAAGCTGATCGATGGATTTTCTTCGTACAGTCGCTATGCTTGCGGCTTGAACGCATATCGACGCGGGTGTGTGTATGTGCGTGTGCAAGGAGGAAGCGAAGAACAATCGGAAGTTTGAAAAGGATACAAATTTGCAGTGATCGGAAATGCGATTGTTAGCCGAGCTTGCGATTTTTCATGCTTCTTAGTGGCCACTTTTGTGAATCGATTAGTCAAACGCAAAATTACGCAGTAGCATTCGAATCGTAGCCGCAAACGAAGGGAAATTAGAAGAAAAAGCGAAAATAATTCCCATCAAATCCCAAGCGCCAACTGTAACCACCCACAGAATCCGTTGAACGCTGCGTCTCGTAAATTCAGCCCCATCAGTACCGCCATATCTCGAGTCCCTCCCGTAGCAACATCGGGATTCATTGGCCCCCCGATATATGGCTCAAGACTCATTGCACAAAGGGAAAGACGAAGCAGCCGAGCGAATCAGCTCGTGTGTGTGTGGGTATACGCGCGGGGGTCAATCTGCCACGCATGAGATTATCCGGCGACGTCGTCGTAAACGCCGATAGATGCACCCACCGGATTTCTCTCTTGTTGTATATCGGATTATATAGTTCAGGATTTGAGCGGAGCTTTTTGGGAGATAGCGCGAGATTTTTACGGCCGGGAGTGCGTAGTTTCTGCTTTTTAGTTTTATCGCTGCTGTTGGTGATTTAGTATAAGAAGCTGTTATTGTAGGCTTTGAAAGTGATATAACCAATCAATTAAAGTATCGATTACGCCAATTTGCTTCGTAAGCGAGTTTCGAATTACAGGTTGCTATTACATGGGTATCCGTGAAATTTCATAACGTATAAATCTCGTTTGACTCCACGCGTGACAGGGTCGCGAAGTCCATTGACAGCAAATGGGCTGTGGGAAGGAGACCGATAACGCTTTTTTTCACTACCCAAACGTGTGATACGTGTCAGGCATAACGAGCTATGAATATAAGATTGATATCGCCATGATTGGATAGGGCAAGTTTGATCAACACACACTCGAGAATTATTTACGAGGGCTACGGACCCTTAATAGGCCAGCGTGATAAACATACACGCACGTTTTGGCAAATGTTACTAATGAAAAAAGTGTACGTACAAACATTTTTCTAATAAATTACGCAACGCAGTTTTTGCTTCATCCGGTCGGGCCAACATATCTCTCACTTTCGTCAAAGCGTTTTCACCGTATATTTTCGCTATTTTTCGGTATATTTGAATCCAGTGAATCAGAATTTATGGGCTTTTATACGAAGTGTCTGCATGAATGTAACGATTTTTTCTGTCTTTCTTGTCGCAACGCAATAGCATAGCTTCCGAACGGCATTCGTTATCGGTTTAAAAATTTTCTATTGGGACATTCTTCCCGCCTAACACATTTTTTAACCCCATTTGGTATGTAATTCTCATCAAGTATGGATTTTCAATAATTTATATTGAAATTTAATAATTCAGCCCACTTTAATGGTCAAAGAGTGCGGCACTCGAAAAATCGTTAAAAATTTACATCCTGCAGCAGTAAAGCCTATCACCACACTTCATCCATCTTGCAGCTTTCACCTGCAAAGTCGCATAATAATTCAGCGATCCTATATGCTAGAAAGAAAACAGCGCAAAAATCACGTATGCACAGGTAATTGACCTGCTCGCACGAAGGAATTCCTCTCGCGACCTGGAATTTTATCGTTTAATTATTCGAAATTCGTCGTCGTCGTTGTTGGTTCGCGAGTTTTTAATCTCGTCGGTTTGAAAGGGAGCCGCTGCTGCTGTATGGCAATAATTTCTCGAGAGGGCAGATCGAGTGTTGATGGAAGAATTTAGCTCCTTTTCATGTCATATTTCGTGAGTGTATTTTTGGAAACGCTGATGCTTTTCAAGACTATATATCGATACACCAGAGAGGGCTGATGCAGTGTATCTGACGCTCGAATCGAAAATGCATTCATATCCTCGACCTTGCGTGACGCTATCGTGTGCACAAATCAACGTTATTCGCTGGAGGGAATGAAGAGAGAACTCGAGGTGTAGCTTGTAAACTTATTTGTATTTCTGATTGCCTGCTTGCACTTGTTTTTCAGTCATTAACGGCAATGAAGGGCTCGAGAAAGAGTCGAACATGCGAACACATATGCGCATATATATTATGCAAATATATATCCTTTTTTATGTATGTCGCGAAAAGCCGCGGTTCGTAAATAATTCTTGAGGTGATCGAATGAAAGAGAAAAAAAAATTCGAATTGCGCATACTTCAGACTCTATCTGATGCTGTATTCCTATTCAATGAGAGGCGGTCAGTCTAGACCGTTATTTTTGTTATAATTTACCTCATCGTTCTTAATTTTTAAAATTAATTAAAAAACTCCCGTCTCTATACATCCTCAGTGAATTAAACAAAAAGAAGGCTAAGACTCGCAATTCAAGGCACGCGTCCGCGGAATTCCGGAATAAACAAACTTCTGGCCCGGGGCTGCCAAAAAATAGAGAACAGTAGCTCTCAGGGTAAGAATCGCGGCCGAGATAGTGTACAACGTGTTCAATCAGACGCGATGACGCACCAGCGCGAGAGAGAAAGAAGTAGAACAAATGTACGAGCTTGCAAGCGCAAATGCTATAGAGCCATTCGGAAAATTAACCCCTTTCTGCGTTGCTAAAATTGTTTGATTTCCGCGAAAGGAATTTATGTCGGTAATTAAATCATGCGTTGATCAAAAACATGCTTATTTATGCGAAAGCTCTGAATATCCTCCGGAGAAAGGATAGTAGGCCAGATTTTTTATCATACGAACGATTATTTACCTACGCATATATCGCAGATTGGACTTTTCCAGGTAAAAAGCACCGCCCCGGGGGGCCGTTCCTTCAATGGGATTAGTTTTGCGCGCAGTGGTTTTCCAGCGAAAATTTCATCTCTGGGGCTTTTTTAAACACTCGCTACTCTTTTATCTATTGCCAACTGCCGGTGTTTATTATAGGCTGTATTTCACGAATCGCATTTTGAATTTAGGAATGCGCGTAGCTGTGGCTGTGCCGTCGGTGTCTTTTGTTTTCCATTGGCTAAAAAGAAAAGTTAATACCGGTAAATGAGAGGGTAATTGAGTACTTTTCTTTATTCGACTCTTCATTGCGATGCAGCGACGGACGCTTTATTGTTGTTGCTTAGAACGATGCGATTGTTCCGCGGATGCTTAAGTTAATGCTGTTGCGGAGTTAAATGAATTTATTTAAATTGACGACACTTTAACAGCTTTGACAAAAAAAGAAAAACGACTAACGGAAAAAGCCTCCCTTAAAAACATCGAAAGTATCAGTCCAAATAAAGCTCACCCTCTGTGTCTACAGAGAAAAGCTCCACAGCTCGTCGCGCATCATTCGCCGATGACTACAATCATCCCTCCGCCCTACCACTCAATCGAGCTTTCGATCGAAATCATCACAAGCCCTGGCAAAAGCCCGAAAACTTCACCATCGATACACAGCGCATGATACCTATCTTTACATACGTACACACGTATACAGAGAGACAAAGATGGATCGCGGAAAAGCTCGTAGCTACGCTCGGCCATTTTCGGCCCGACTCGGGGGCATCCGCCAGGTCATTGGGTCAAATCCGTGGGAGCATGGGGGTCAAGCCCAACATGCGCGCACGTATACAACCGGGGATGGAGGGGATGGAGCTGCTATTTTCTCTCTCAAGCGCGACCAGCTGCGCTATTTTTAGAAACCAGCGACGACGACTATAGGAAGGGCTTATGCGCGACGTTCGAAAGAGGATAATGTAATCGGACGGGGGCGTGCTCTTGATTTTTTTTTCTTCTCGCCGACTTTTTTTCGGAGAGTCAGGTGAGAGGTTACAGGTTTCGAGATACTTTTTACCGAGATCGAGTTCTATTTTTGCTTCGTCGAACACGAAATTCGCCAAATCATTTTGAAATATGACGTTCGATTCGATGTGGAATTGAAGACGTTCCAAAAGTTTGTACGAAATACATATGAAACTCAAACTCGTTTATCGGCCTCCGGGGTCTTATTCACTAAATTAACGCGCGCTATGCGTGATTATTTAAAGCGTTAACGAAATTCGTGCATTTATACGACATCGTATTTAATAGATGTTGCTTTACGTTCGAAGGTTACAAATAACGTATTCATATAACAAAGTATTAAGTAGAAAGCAATTAGTGCTTTGGAGAGGTATTATATGATACAATATTAATTTATAATAATCATCAAATTTGTTCTATATTTTAGAAAAACGGTAAATTGCAATACTTTTCTATATTTTTATTTCTTACAAATGTTTACGAAATAAAAATTAGATATTTGTGTAAGTCATCCGATTAAACAATATGTTTATATGTATATGTGTATATTAAACATATGTTACTAATATATGCATTGTAACAATATAAGTTGTCGGAGACGTAATAAAAGAGTCAACACTTGTAAATAAGTCGCGTAAATGGTCGCGTGTGTAAGAGAGCGCTCACGTTTTAATAAAGGTTGATCAATTAAGATATCCACGACGAGACCTCCTCGTAATCTGAATTCCTCGATTAAGTTGATATGTACAGATAAAGTCAGGAAGCTGATTCACACGAGAAACGGAAAATTGAATACCGTGTGATTCCACAACGAAAACTAAAGTGCGAGACTTAATTCTACCCTTTATACAAGACGTTTTCTCACATTTCACCTCCACTAGCATATAAACACAGCAACTCAAAACAAGATATGCACTCCGGTTCAGGATATATATATATATATATATATATATATATATATACACAAAGGTCGTGCGAGATACGCGACATGCATGTGCTGTAAAAAGCTTATGTAGGCATCCTAGTAATCGCTAGGTACCCGAAAAAAATCGTATACATAGTTACACGCGACAACTGTTACGTCGGGTTATATCTTGTTGTGATAAAACCCTTTCGTACCCTTTTCCTTTCGTCTTTTCCGTAAAGACTATTTGAAAAGGATAGTCCTACTCGTTTTTGGCCTAACGTTTCCGAGAATAGCCAGGGAGAGTAGTTATGAACTTATGTAAGGAAAAACGGGAAAAGATAACTATATAAGTTTCTAACCTAACAAAAGAGTAAGTGATAAAAAAATAATAAAAAAAAATTTATACCGAGTTGTTGAGTATAATTATTTATACGACGAGGTATACAGAACTTAATAATTCTGGACCTCGGTATAAATAATGTACTATTATTTTAGATGTCGCAACTCTAACACTATTTTTATTATAGTCAACCGGCACTTGACTCTACACGTAGCGTTAGAAATGATTCTAATCCACACAGTAGTGGATACAAAAAAAGGAGAGAGTAGAGAATAATACTACTTGTTCACTTACTTTTTTTTTCTTGTTGCTGGACCTTGGCTGCTTAACTGCTAGCTGCTACCACAAATTCTCGAGAAATAGAGTAGTACTAATGGTCTTGTTTTGGATTATCGAGAAATTTACTAATGAAAAATGCGTATTTTTGAATGTAAAGGATATGTTTAATATAAGAAGCAAAAAAATGTGTGCATGTACAATTGTAAATAAAACAAAAAATTGCGGACTGAGCTCGAAAATAAAATATAAGGTAAAAATGCGGACTAAGCGCGTTGTAGTATAATTGAATAAAGGCGAACTGAGCGCGTACAAATGTGTATAATAAAATTTTGAGAGTTGCGGACAAAGCGCGTAAGTTTTTAAAAGTATGTAAGGGCGGACTAGGCGCAAGGAGAACTTCCGAACTGTTTGGAGCCCGGGACCGGAGTGATTTGGTGGTGCAACTCGGGGACACTCATAGCCTTAGGCCCATCCCTCTATTTTCCCTCCTCGAAAGATTTTCGGGGATTTTCCAATAGGGGGAGTGTTTCCTCGAGGGCTCCTCCTACGCTTGGGTCTGGAGACCCCCTACTCTAACTAAATTTTCCGGGGGAGAGGCCAAGATAGGTTCTCCGTCCCCGAGACAGATGGCAACGCTTGTACCATTTACAGATAAAAGAGAATAAATGTTTATAAAAGATTGTTCAAAATATAATATTCATGAATTATTTGTTATGATTAGTCAAGATGTTTGACTATTAACCTGATTCACTAAAATGTTTAGATTCAAAATATAACTATAAGTAAGAAATTATAAATGGTGTAATTAAGTTATTTGTTTAATGTTTAATTTTTAGAGAAATGCTGTTAGAACAATCTTGTATAAATATTAACTACCACATTCCTAAATGCAAACCTTTTTGTGCTATATATAAATTTAAGAGGAAATCGTATTTGACTGTGCGCCGTTTTACCCGCACCTCCCCTTCTTTGTACAAGATAAATTGTTAAATAATCGTTGATGAATATGAATAAAACCCTATGGCAATACTCAGTCCGTTATAAGCAACTTATTTTCTAACTTAGAAATAGTTTACAATAATGAGTTATAACAAATAGTTGCGATTAAGTTAACATATAATAATAATAATAATAATAATCGTAACTACTAAATGGTTGTAGCGTTCAGATGAAATTCGGTATGTTGGTTTTTCTGTCTTTAACATTTTTTATTATTTATTTATAACTAACTGAATATTTGAACAATTAATAATCTTTTATTATTTTTTTTTGTGGCTTTGGTAATATAAACTTAACTAAGTTTTTTTTTGTGTATATATGAGTAAACTAATATTTAACATTATTTATTTATTTAACTAAATAATTATAATTTATTCATTGCACTTAATGTTCTGATATTTGTTGATGATTCTGTATGGAATAGTGATATTTTCTTTGTTTTTTTATGGAAAATCTAAAATTTATTGTTAACTAATGTTTATTGTAAATTTTATTTTTACTGGATTTGAAATAAAAGTGCACGGTCTTAATGCAAATTAAAATCTAAAAAAATATTGATTAACTTAATAATAAAATGTTTATAATAATTCTTAATAATTAAGCAACTATTTGTTTGTAAAAAGTAAGAAAGATATGCAGTGGAAAAATCTATTTTCGGTTATATAACAGCAGGGGGTAGAGTGGTTTCAAGATTTACATGAGGGGACAAGACGGAAAAATACAGAATTTCAATGCACGTGCGCGACTGTAAACAGATAATATCGCCAGATTTCCGCCCCGCCCGAATTTTCCCAACGCTTTGAGTCGTAAAACTGGGGACAAGCAGGGTGATATCTAGAATTTTATAGTTTGCAGCTGGCCCTATTAGCCTATAGTTTTAAGGAAAAAATATACCCAGTGACATTTCGAGAGGCGCGTCTCCGAAGGGAAACGGCGACACTTAAGATTCCACTTGGTATATTATCTTGTTTACTAAGAAAAAGGCCTCTGGGAACGAAAAAGCCGAAAACCCAGAAACTTGTAGGTATATCACGGAGAGATTATTTTTAGTGTGTGAACCTTTTTTGTAGACAGACGGATGTTCGTGCATATACAATCTAATGTACGCACAGCGTATCGCGTCGTTAGTTTGGCTTTTGATATTATTTTCCGAGAAAAAAATTTTTGTTTTAGAAAAAGACGGCGACGTTACACAACCTTCCGTACTTGATACACTCAGACAACACATACATAGTAGTGTTTGGCTTAGCAGCTTCATCACATGACCTCGCGGTGATTTCCATGTTGTAACAAAAGAATAATGCTCTAACGATGTAACGAAGTAATCATAAACCGCAATTTACAAATTTAAGTACGTTAACTCACGTCCTTCTTCGTCCATATAAAAAAATGTCATCATCTTCAATATTTTGGTTCTTCGGTTTAACCGTAGGTTCTGTTGCATTGCTGTTCACGTACATAATCATGGACTCAAATCCATCAGTAATGACATCTTTTATATCTTTCAATAAAGAATGTATTTTTGATGAATGTCCTACATTTTGAGCGGGTAATGCGTCTTTTACGCCATGAATATGCAAAATCTTAAGATTGCCTTTGTTAAGTTGCCTATTTTGCTTGTGCCGATCTTCGACTCTCTTTTTAGATTTATGCCAACTCTGTAAAAATCAAATATAATACAATATTTTAATATCGTATATAATTAATCGAGTCAAAATATATCAATATAAATGTTACATAATTACATATTAAAATATGAGGTAATTAACCTTTTTTCCAACACTCTTCGTTCCGATTTACCCCTCCTTCAATAGAATTTAATTCTTTAGTCAGTTGCTTCCAAATAGACTTGATAATACCAATCTCTAGCGTGCCTTTAGCAAATTCAACGTGTTTTTGCATAAACCTTTATAGATGTTCGCTTTGCTCTTGAATCGGCCTTAGTCTATAACACAAATAATTCAGCCGAAGAATAATTCAGTTATTAACATAATACGTATCTCAGTTATAAATATGTAACGTGGATACCTTTGATTTGACATTTTGAAGTGTTCCTCTCATAAAAGTCAAAAACATACTGACGTTATTTAGTATAGAACCATATACAAAGAGCTTGCACGTGTTCCCCCTCTCCCATTTATAAATTCCTTTGCTCGAACGAACTCAGAAAATGTGTGTTTACAAAATTACGCGGAATTCTATTTCTTTTCAAAATAAATTTTCATACAGCTATTTCTTTAAGCTCCTTACTCTAGTATATTATAACATAATTATTGAAATATCATTTAATAATTGAACCAAGAATTAAGAATTATCCATTATCAAAATCTTTCATACTAAATGGTTTTATGCCAACTTCGGGTATAACAGGTAATCCATTACCAAATTTACCAAACATTGTGCTGACTCTCATTTCCAGATTAGTCAGTGGTGCAACTGTTACAGCTATATTTCTAGTAGCTTTTTTTTGCGTCAAAAAAGCAGCTTTCTTCTTTTTGGTATTTAAACGCAAGTTTTTCCAAGTCTAAATTAATTAAATATTGAATTTCATTAATTTCAATGTTATTGCTATTTAATTATTTAAATAAAATATAGTTTTTGGAGTAGTTATTTATTTATTGTATACAAATACTTACTTTTTCCCAACCATCTGCTTTTTGCTCATTCGGTCCAATGATATTTAGTTTTGTAGTTAATTCCTCCAACATATTTTTACTAATCTGCTTTCTTGCAAATAAAGAGTGTTCTTCCATATAACTTACAAAAAATTCCATTTGTTGACTGCTGGCTCTGCTCATTAATCTATGTTGAATTGATACCATATTCACTTGTAACTTGCTTCTAGATTTACCGTCCAAAGCTTACACTTAAATAAAGTACTAAATCCGATGGCCTCAACCTAACCCGAGAATGAGACGACGAAGGAGTAAACATAAACACTCAAATGCCCGAAGAATCATTCTAGATATTCAAAACGTATTGTATAAACTTGCTGTGGCCGTTCATTTTGAAACAGTTCCTTGGCAATACAACATATAACAGCTTAAAATCTTTGTCGCTATTTTTACCATAGGTGCTGGGTTAGCTGCTTATATGCGAATACTCACACGTGTATAGCGTTGCTAATTATAATGCAATCGATGCATAAGTCGCCAAATCCGCGCATAGCAACAGCTCGGACTCACCCCGAAGCCCGTCTCTTTCGACTCAGCATAACCTCCCTTCCACGATTTCGGATAACCGCGCGGGTAGGAATCACGCCACCCGGGGATTCTATAAAAGTGGGTGCATGCGGACGCTCGCCCGATTCCGCCACCCACGATCCAGCATTAGACAGGTAGTTTTTGACTCGGAGACGACAGATAGGATCGTACATTTAGAGCGCACATTCTCCGAGATCACCTTAAACACGCGTTCTCTCTTTCGTACAATCAATTCATTGTGAGTCACGATTAATAAATAGACACATTCACCGATAATCTCTCGTGTTCTTTCATTACCCCGGTAATTTCGCAGTAACCGTGAGCTTAACACCTCACGAGAACAAAACTATCGACCCTCACACGTAACACATGAAGAGGTTAATCGACAACGCATTCGACGTCTCCGGTTGATTAAAAGGACGCTTCGTGATGCATCGAACCCGATTTTATTACCCGAACCATATTTCAGAAGACATTATAGGTAAGTATTGCATTATTTAAAGGGATTATTTTATATGAATATCCATGTATGAAAAGTTTTCACTGAATTCAAAAATTTTCACATACACGCACAGAGAGAGAGAGAGAGAGAGAGAGAGAGAGAGAGAGAGAGAGAGAGAGAGAGAGAGATAATATTTTTAATAAAATATAATGTAAAATATTTACCTTTATTTTTCCAGGTAGCGTTGATACTGCTGATTTTTATCACAAAGTTTTTAAGAGTTTTTATTATTAGTCTTTATAATAAACTTATATACTAACACTAACACTAGAACTTAAGCTATGCCGATTAATTAGTTTTTAAATTATTTCGTTCCGCTGACAATGCAGCGGATCTTCACTACAATCGGGATACAGCCAAAATCCGCATGTTTCGCAACGCCACCACCACTACACACGCTGCACCAAGTAAAATCGCCCACATCCATAGCAGAAGTCCCTGTTTTCACGTGGGCGTTCCACTTGTAGTGCTGGGAGATTTCGTCGTTGCTCTTGTGTCAAACTACGCATATGCCGCGTTCAACGCTCCCGCACTATTTTGTTCTATTTTGTGGAGATTCTGCTTACGCTTCAATCGCAGTATTTTTTGTCGCACGCACCATAAACGTTTCTGGAGCCCGAGAAGGCGATGCAAACGAGCTTTTCGTTCGGGGTCTCTTACAGGATCGTACGCCACATCCTCGTTATCACTACTGCTACTACTACTACTGGCACTACTACTCTCGTCCATCGGGTCATCCGTATCGTCGCTGTCGACACCAGAGTCATGAACCAACTCCTCCTCACCCTCTTCTTCGCCGGCTTCTTCTTCTTCTTCCGTTCTCTCATTTTTTTCCGCCTCAGCATCCCTGAGAAGACGCACCCTTGCAGCCTCCTCCTCCTCCTCCACCTGCTCCAAAGCCTGAGCCTCGTCTTGCCGGACAAAAATTCTTTCGGCATTCTCCGCTGCCTCCTGGGCCTCCCATACTTGGGCAACCTCTTCCTTTTCCTCGTCGACGACGCTCTCGTTGTCAACGACGACTCCTAACTCAGGAAACAACAGTTGTGGCGACCCATGCACAGCAAACATGACGAGTGGTGCCACGTTAATGGGGCTGACACTCGCCAATATTGCAGCCACCTCCTCGTCAGCAACCCTGTCCTCGCAATACTGAGGCAGCATCAGGTCGTGCGTTGTTGATGGTGATGGTGGTGGCGAACCGATACGGTACCGGTAACCTCGCGCGCGTACATTGATTTCCGCGACACTTAATACTCGCATTTTTGAAAAATAATAAATTTATACTTGATTACTCTGAGACAGTTGGTCAAGGACTGAAGAGGCTGTGCTGCTTTTCGTCCCCCGTCATACACTTTTTCCACCACTTTTTTAGTTTCAAAAAGCCCTGCATTGGCACTTTTTGTCAAAACCGTGAAACAGAAGTCGCCAGTTATCATCTTCATATCTTATATTTCGACTTAGTGCATCTCAGATTTATTACAAAGTGTGAAATGTGTGGAAACTTGGTCTCTACAATAATCAGATGACCAAAAAATATCTCGAGTTTACGTGAGAGCGGTAGTTTTCGTCCGCAGCCAGGATACTCAGATGAACTTTTTACGCGAAGTGTATGAATTCGGGAGAAGTAATGTCAGCATATGCATCTCTCTCTCTCTCGCTCTCTCTCTCTCTCTCTCTCTCTCTCTCTCTCTCTCTCTCTCTCTCTTTCTCCTACTATTTTTCTCTGTGATCAGTACGTATACAAGAAGTACAGAGTATTTAGCTGATAATGACCTTTGAAAATATAATCTCAAGTACACTTCCTCGGGCTTCTACCAGCCTAATACGTACGGGTACAAATCCTCGAAATTAGGAGGGCCAAATCTCCGAAACTATTGATCAGATATTCTCGAAACATAACAACTTTTTTATGTACACTCCGAGAGCTACGCAACGCACCCTGTTGCGAGTCTAAAATAACAAATATTGGAAATCGATCGATTGGTAATATCAATAAATCGGCTCGAACTATATACCATTAGGTAGGTCCCCAGAAGTACGATCCCCGAGGTGTTACCGCCGAGAAATCTTTACCATCCTATTCTACCCGTAAAAATGCATAATAAGCTCCTATTTCCGCTATGTAGATCGTGTACCGAGTCCATGTGTCAGGAGGACTGTAAGCCCGAAGACGTCAACGCGCGCATTTTTGTCGGTACCTGGGTGGCTGACGAGCTTAAAAAAGCCGTGGAATTCAGCTACGTAATCACTAAGGTATTTGAAATATGGTCGTATAAAACTACACAATTCGGCAAGCGCTCGTGTAAAGGAGGTCTCTTTCACGAGTACGTTAATAAATTCTTCGCGGAAAAGACCTATGCATCGGGATACCCACCAGAGTGTATAAATGACGATAGTAGTAAGTAAGCCGTTATGGGGAGACATAACAAATGACGTCATCACTGGCGCATGCTTATCTTATCAATGTAAACAAGTCGTAAAGATAAGGTATCATGTTTATAAATAAGGGTATCATGTTTATACAGATAAAGATATCATGTTTACATAAACAAACAAGATATCTTTAC